>JAQQAE010009369.1:0-14648 GCA_029823295.1 Pseudamia nigra
TCTATCTATCTATCTATCTATCTATCTATCTATCTATCTATCTATCTATCTATCTATCTATCTATCTATCTATATAATGATCAGAATCCTATAATAGTGGCTGAACGTGTGAAGGTAAGATATATGTCTAGAGGCTCTAAAAGACACCAGGAGAACCATGTTATAAACATGACCATCATAGCCCAGTTTAAAATGGAAATTGAAAAAGAATTTATGTATAAATTTGTGCCATTGTTGACATTTCTTTATAAATGTCATTTCATGCGTGTGAATATTTGACATAATATTGTTTGCCTGATGAAGATCTAGCACCAAAACAGCAGCACAAAGAATATATATTGCAAGTCAAGGCACTGTGCTTGAGTTTACCTGACTATATTTGGTGTGATTTTTTTTACTCCTATACACCTGTCTACAGAAATGGATGTGTGAAGATTTTTTTCTATTTTTATGCATATATTTATGTCATATTTTCTGAGTACTGTATATAATTAACTCATTTCAAAGAGATGGAAAGATGAAATCCACTGTCATATGTGATACACACATGTTAAATGCTTTGAATGAGATCAAATGCCTTCCAGCATTCATCATTTTGTAGTTCCTCATAAACTGATCAATTAAGAAGTTGTCAAATCACATATAACAGACACATTTAGGTGGACTTAACAAATCCTTTTTATAGAGTCTTGCTTCTTGTTTAAAATGTTGTGATATCCAAGCAGAATCTGCTGTGTCCCACCTGTGGGCCATATTCCAGTGTTTCAGTTTGGATGTGTCAACGCATACAGTCAGGACATCTTATGAAAACATTTTGCACGTTTGTGGTAATTTTTGTGTTTCTCTGTGCAAACAGTTCCTATCGTAAATTCATGCTTTTAAATTAGTGTGTAAAATGACTTGTTGATGTACTGAAAAATATTCTTAAAGCTGCTGTCCTTAAAACAATCTTGGCACATTAAAAACTACTAAAAATATATTACATAATATGCCTTCAGGATCTGAGAAAGAACATGGGAGATTAAGAACTCTACTCATTTCTCTGTCTCCATTTTGAGGCCTTAGTAAAGCTAGAATGTCTGGGATGCCTATAACTTCACCAATCACGGGTGGTTTCAGGACAGCTGAAGTCATGATTGACAGCTATGATGACCGGTCATTTTTAAGATTTTTTTTCAGCCATGATTCAGTGGCTCAATACTGAAGCGTCACAAAGTGTTTTTACTTTGCCATAGTGTTTCAAAACAGCTTCAGGTTCCTTTGTATATGTGTTTTATTTTTCATTTGACCTGAGCAAAAAGAGCCGCAGACGGAATCCAAGTATTTTCAGATTGTGCCAATTTTTTCCCCTTGATGTGAAGAATGTGTTCAATTTCAGCAATAGCTTATGTGCAATGTTACACACAACGTAATCAGCCTTTGTGTGAGTAGATCAAACTCACATTAAATTTGACTCAGAGTAAAATCTACATCAATGTCAGCTGAGATTCTAATCATAGCCACCCGTCTTCCATCTATCAGGCAGTGACAAACATCTGCACTTGTTTGGAATGGTATGATGTGTCTAATATTCACTCTCCTTTGAGTTTAGGTTTGGCTCTAATTGTGTATAGTGTTGTTATTATACAGTACATTTTCAAATTTATACATCCATCTGCTCCTAAATGCACCAATATGTTCAACAGCTATACACTAACTCCAAATGCCTGCAGTTTGATACTGGTGTAAAGGGTTTAGTATATATTTTTTTTCCTCTGGAAACAGCTGCCTGTCAGAAATTAACGTGATGACAGCAGTGAAACTCAGCCCAAACATTAAAGGCGCAATTTGTAAAAACAAAACAAATGAGCTAAGTGAAGTTGAACTTTGTAAATATGAGGCGTACTAAAAAGTCATGTATTAAATCATGAGTCACTGCCATTTCTGCTGGAACCTGCTACTGAATTTGGGAATCTGAGAACATTTCCATGTTTTCTCACAGTCTGCATGTGTTATGTCTAAGATGGTAATGTGTCGAACCAAAACATGGCATGGTCCTACAGGAAAAGTGCACCATTTGTGGCCAGTGCCAAAACTTAATGCAACCACAGTCTTTCTCCTTTATCTTATAATCCTGCTGCTGCCACTTTGTTATGTTGCAGAAATTGAACTTTTTTTTTAAGACATTTTAAAACTTCTCTCATTAATTGCACCACTGGGATTTGTAGAATCAATGAGCCTCTGTGTCTAATATGTAACCTGCATCTTGCCTAGTATTTACAGCTTTTTGACCAGGAATTTGTAAATTGTTGGAGCTTGCATTGATCAAAGGCACTGAATATCAGAAGAAATATTAGTTGTTGGCAGCCTCAGTCAAATTCTAGCAAACTTTAAAAAAAAAAAAAAAAAAAACAGTCCTGAGCTTTGGACTTCTTCCTAGTTAAAGCTTGTTGAAGATTTAACTCATGGACCCTCAAAATTCATCAATGTAATGAAACGTAATGTTTGCCCTCCTAAAGCGCAAAGTGACTGGCAGAGGATGTGACTCTGCCTTGTGTTTGCGACGATCAGCGCTTGTTCCTCTCTAGGTGTGATGAGGACTTAATTAGCTGTTTGTGGATTTGGCTGCAGTGGATTGCATTGTGCATTGCAGCGACGACACATGGGCAATGAGCGGGCTAAATGCAAACCTCTGTTCTCATAATTGCACATCTGTTTCCCGTTGCTTGCTCCTGTAATTGCCTCCTCCTCCTCGGTCATCTCTACGGAGGCCGGTTGCAGGTGAACGCAGGTAAAGGGGGACAAGAAAAGCTGTCTGCTCTCTGATCAGCAGAGACATGTGAGGACAACTGGGAGTGGTGTTTTGACAGCTTCTCCTGGGTGCACACACACTCACAGACATGCATAAGCAGTAATAACACATATGAGGTGTAGCACACTTCTCAAGTCTTACACCACAGCCCCACCCAGTGGGTGAGCACAGACCTGCAGATGAATGAAATAGAGACTTCATTTGTGTGATTTCTCTCCATGACACATGCACTGTCCTTCACCCCTTTTACCTTTTGTTTATATCTGTCTATCATTGCAGATGTTGTTGCCGGGTTTATTTGTGCAAGCAGAATGTTTATTTTTTTCAGTCACTGTTTTAAACACCTTTAAGGCAAATTCCTTACCGGTAGAAATCAACTCCTGAAGACATATCATGGGAAATTGTGTCACCACAGTTGATGATTTATTAGGGGCACAAAGAAAGTCTTTTTTATTATGAAAACCCTGAGTTTTATAGATTGTGTCGGCAATGAGTTAGTGCTGTTTAAAAACAAAGAAGAGGCTATTGAGGTAACAAATTGATATTAAATCTACGGGTATTAATATTTATTTCATAATATGAATAATAACTACTTTAATTTTTTTTAATGGTAATATCAAGGCTACACAAATGGAAAGCTCCAGTTAATCCAATTTAAAGCTTTAAACAGAAAAAAGTTACAAAATCATAGGTTGAGTGTTTTGCTGTTAAAAAAGTACAGTAGGTTAGTATTTTAACTGACATGGAAAGTTTCATGGTGCAAAAAATGACTGATTACAAGATGACTATGACAAATCTTCCATGTAGGCTATAGGACGGTGTGACATTTCTGTTTATTTCTGTTATGTATCTGCTGAAAATTGGCCTAGCTAAAATAAGAGACTATATGTGCATTTCCATTCACCTGATTTTATTTGCATTTTCGATTTGCACACAAAAGAAAGATGTATCAAAAAAGTTTTTATGCTCTAAGGGAGGTGGGAAAGTCAGGTTATTGATAAAAGGCACATGTGAGCCAGTGAATTTGAAACAGCTTTAGTGAATAATTTTGTGTGAATGCATATCACGAAACAGAAACATCTGCATTAATAAAACAGCAATGAAACACCAACATATAGTAAAGAGCTGCGGAAACAAATGTCAGACAAAAGCTACTACAACCTGTGGAAGAGTTTGAAACAACGTTATAAGATCGTGACTGGAGATTCACTTTGGTCGTGGAGAAAACAGATTCAGCTGACAAGTACAAAGACTTTTCATCTATCAGCTCTTTGCCACAAAGCTCAGGGAGGACGTGTGACTGTAGGAAATATTACTTGTGACCTGCATTCTGTGACAATGATGATGAGGAGGAGGAGGATCAATTTGAAACTTCAAACATATTGGCACCACTGTCTGGTCAGTCTGATCCAAAAATAAAGTTGCACATGGAGAGAAAGTGGAGCTGAGGAAAATGAAATGGTGAAGACCTCTGGCTCGGACAAATTTGCCATTCAAGGTGTTTATGCCCTTCGTTCTGTGCAAATATCAGGGTTTATATCATCTGAACTGATGAGTTATACAACATTCAAAACCATTTTTAACAGGCTGTAAACATTTCTGCTGTAAGTTTATGTATTTTATCGGGGAACTGTCTACAGACTGACCATAGCCTTTATATATTAGTGGACAAAGTAACCGTGACGTCACCCTTTAAGTTCTGAAGAGTCGTTTTGAGGCTTGGGTTGTCACTTGTCACAATGTTTTCCATGACAGAGATCTGGTGGGGCACAGGTGTTTTCAGGCAGGTCGGGGGTTAAATATGTGATGAACAGTTGAAATTACCAGTTGCTGATTTGGTTCTTATTTATATCAAAACAAAATATTCATCTTTGCAAAAAGTTTCAAAAGTTGCATATCCCACCTTTAAGCCAAACAAATGTGGCCACCAAATATTACATTACACAAGCTTAAAAATCTTGCATTCAGAATTCTCCTTACATTAATAAAGAGTTCAATATGCAGTAAGGTTCATGTCACTTTTAAACATAGCAAAAGATCTTTGTGAAAGGTTAAAAAACTGCAATAAAACAAATAAGTCCATGGTGGCTTTAGAAACATAGTATACGCACAAAATGAAATTATTCTGAATCAGGGTCCTATCATATATAGGTAACATTAATTCACTTAAGTCTCCCAGGGCCAGTTGGTTCATGCTTTTCTTTCTCCCATATTCCCTTTACAGCTGCCCTTTTTTCATTTTCAGGGTCTCCTCTTCATGGAAGTGTCTATTGCCAGCAGTTTCCTTTGAGGATTGACTGTAAAAGAGACTCATACCAGCTCATATACTTCACTCCGACATAGAGTAGCTCAACCTCTATAAACAGAGAGGTCGAAGCAGAAGCAAATGAGTGAACCTCAGTCATTTGTCTCAAAACTTTCTTTTGTTTCTCTCGTTCCACATTTTCAACTCCATTACAAGTCTCACTCTATAGAAAAATGAATTCTCACATTTTTCCCAAGTGGTATTGAAGTGGAAATAATATCATTTACAGAAAGGAAGCTTTTTTCCCCCCCAAGAGCCTCTGTACCCAATAGAATTTAGATTACTTGATAAAACTCATTAAAATTCAGGAAATGTACAGCTGAAGGGAGATTTGTTCCAATATACAGTACGTTATTTTGGGATCATGTTGTGTTATTGATGAGTTTTTAGATATTGATGCCACTGAAAAAAGGGTTGAGGATGATTAAAAATGTTTTCAGTCGAAGTCTAATTTGATACCAACAAAGTAGCATTATCACATGACACCTATAGTCTTTCTTAAAAACAAAAAGGAAATACAAATAAATATTGCATATTTTTAAATTAATAGTGTGACATAATCAGCACACAGCACAACTACAATAAATATAGAATTGGTATTATGACTTGAAATGATCATGTGAGGCTCCATCTGATCCACAGGTGCAATTTTGTTCACTTTGTTGGCTGCAATGTTGATTTTTGCTAATTTTAGCATTTTTATTTATTTGTGCTCATTGCATTGTTATTGTTGTTGTTAATTCACTTGATTATTTTGTTCATTTTAGCTCATCTTGTTGATTATGTTATTCATTATTTGTTCATTTTATTGCATATTTTGTTCATTCTTTTGTACGTTCACTTGGATTAATTTATTCCTTTTGCTCATCATGTTGATTTGTTATTTGATATAACTGTTGTTCCTCATCATTTGCAGACAATAAAGTCATTGTACAGTATAAACAAATTGTAAAAAATTACTCTTACTCATACACTGTTCTCTGAAATAACCCTATATATATCTATATAGATATAGATATATATAGACTGTACTTGTAATGCAGTGAATAATGAAGTGGAGGTACAGTATGCTGTGTTTTGTCAGCCTGCTATTAGAGATATCCAGAGCACAAGGCACATTTGCTCCTTTACATGTACTTGAGTAGTTCTTCTCATAAAATATATCTCAAAGCTAGCTTTTACATTTGTAATGGAAAATAATACTTCTACTCAATTACATTTTGCTACACATCAATGAGTAGGAGTTCAAAGGTTAAAATAAAACAACAACAAAACAATCAGTAAGAAATAGCAAAAGATAATCAAGTAAATTGCCAAAATGAATAACCTAAGCAGCAAAATGAGTTTAAAAAAATGTACAAAATAATCATAAAAAGCAACAGAGAGAACAAAGATTAACAAAACAAGCAATAAATTAACAGATGAACAAAATAAGCAACAAAATAAGTAAAATGGAAGAAAAAAACATTATGATGAAGAAACTGAACAAAAAGTAACAAAAATTAGCAACAATATGAGCAAAAATGATCAAAAATGTTTAAAAAATTAAGGAACAATCAAGTTATAACATATATATCAAGTTATATCAAGTTGTAACATATATATATATATATACTGTATACAGTATGTGTGTTATATATCTGACAAAGAGGAATACAACTAAATAGTGTGTAAAATGAAGTTAAATCCATCCATCTAAGATTTCCTGTGTACAAGAGCACCTTACTACTGCTGGAACTGGAATACTCCAGATCTCCAGCCTGAGGGAAGAGCATCGAACTCAAAGTGAAGGGGGCAGCATGAGCAGTCTAATGTCGACCTCGTCTTGTGGAGGAGGGGAGGGGAGGGGAGTCACCTTGCCATCCTTCATAATATGGTTTAGGTGGTGTTTGTCCCTAAGCCATAATGTGAAGGTGGCTAGCAAGGTGATGTCCTTACTTAACATGTACACTAAATGAAGTGATCCGATAAAATGTGCATTTACATGCCCCAAAGACATGCATAAAATGGTTCTATCCACTTTAAAGTGTCTAATTGGTAAGACAGCAAAGAAGGACAAGGTTTGACGCATTCTTTTTTTTAACTTGTTGTTTTGAACTTTGAAACAATTAAATCATTCATCAAACTTTGCAGGAGATATACTGTGCAACAAAAAGGTTTCATGACTTTCCTGTTATTAAAACAGTCTGGGGGCTTTAAAAGTAATGTTGAAGTATGAAAATTTTCACTCATTTGGAAAAAAAAACATAAACTGTGTGTATGTAAGTGGCCATGACCATGACGTCACCCATCGGGTTGTCACTTCGTGAATGCCAACACATTATTTATTAGAGGGCCCAAATAAAATGTTTGAGACCATGATGACTTATGACAAAAATTCATTTGCTTAGTATTTTCAGAGCGAAATCCAGTGTATTTCTATGGGAAAAAGGCTTCTTAGAGCCAAATGAATGTTTGCTCAGTGGCCAGCGGTGGTATTACAACTTAACAGCCTGTGTCATTGCCCGCTGGGAAATTTACATGGTCAAAATCAGATCCTTTGCATTTAAAGAAACACTTACTGAATCAGCCTGTTTGACAAACAGCTGGTACCAGGAATTTAGACAGTATGAATAAAAAGATAGAATGAAGCTCCCCTATGATATCTTGAGCTGAAATTTCAAATACACATTCTAGGAAAATATAAGAACTAACCTGATTACAATGGGGTATGATACAGTATGTCTCCACATGTTGCGGTATGAGAGGTCCATTATGTACAGTAAGAGTTATTGGAATTTAGGATAGCCTAACTGCAGAAATTAGTTGTTATATTCATATCTTTTCATTAGTACATCATCACAAGAATCATTTAGCTTTCTTTACATTAGAGTGAGTCATTTATATGCACCACGTTAGACTGCCATGTTTGTGCTGTAACTCCAGACAGACTTCCTCTTCATCTCCTCTTTATATACATACTGTAGCTAATGCCATAGTACATGTGACCTGTATATTTGAACCAGACGACATATTCCCTTGAGTAAAAACCCAAAATAATAAAATGAGTACTGGTGACTGTAGGTGAAGTGTAGGATGGTATTCAGCTGAATGCAATCTGCAGTTTCACCACTAGATGTCACTAAATATCACACAATGAACAGGTTTCCAACAAACTAATAAAAGCCACAGTACAGTTTCCTTTTTTGTATCCAAACATGGAACAAACATGCAGAAAGAGTATTTAATACAATCAGAAACAAACAAAATAAAACTAACAAAATATTTACATGGCTACAAGGGACTAGTGGAGTTTGGAGACAGAAATTCCAACTGAAACGCCCCATGAAGTCGGAATTCCAACTGAAAAAGTTGAAGCAACCTCATCAATCCTGATTTAACAATTCAGTACGGCTGCCACTTGCATCAATTAAGCGAATACCATTAAATTCTGTGGTGTCAGTTTCGCACAGTACTGTTCAGTTTTTATCTATGGACATGTGCAAAATGCCACGAAGTGTTTTATCATGCAGAATGCACATTTGTTTTGAAGTTGTCTATATGCTGAATGAGCCAGCATTCCTGTGAGTGCCCATGTCTTTCCAACATTGCAGCTGAAACACAATCAACAGATTATCAGAGGTTTACTCTCTTCGTGTCAACCTGACTGCCAACGTCCTCTGATCAGACATGAGTTATTTTATTCTGATTAGACTTTTACTCTGATTATCATAATTACACATTTAAACACTGATTGTTTCAACTTTGTGT
Source organism: Pseudamia nigra (assembly GCA_029823295.1). Taxonomy (NCBI): domain Eukaryota; kingdom Metazoa; phylum Chordata; class Actinopteri; order Kurtiformes; family Apogonidae; genus Pseudamia; species Pseudamia nigra. The sequence goes on from JAQQAE010009369.1 coordinate 8,847, forward strand.
TACACTGGATGACTCAGGTCAGCTTTGTCTCACTAAGGCTGGAGCCCAACTCTGTTGAAAGACGGCAGCGAACACTGGACTGCCACGTCCCTCTCTCCCCCGTCTTTCTCTTTTTCATTCTCTTTGTTTCATGCCAGCACCCTATATGGTTTATATGGCTGCTTTGAAAGCCAGTCTCCTTGGTGATGGTGTGACGCCTGCTGCTGTCCACCACTCCTCAGTAGCAGGCCTGATTGATGGTTAAGGGGAGGCTATAAAGACTATCTGCTGTTGCCAGATTAGGCCAGACAAACATGGCCCCGATTGCTGACCAGCCAGGAATGTCTATTTACAAGCAAGCATTCCGCCATTTTCTGCCTCCAGATTGTGAAAACCCATGTCTGTGCAGAGGCAAGTATTTCTCAAGCACAGTTAGCCTGTTAGATGTACATGCTCAAGTAGTTACTTCTAAAAAATTTTGCTCAGTTATATTTGCGATAAAAAAAATTCTTATACTCAGATACATTTGGTCACACCTCAGTGAGTAGGAGTCAGTTTTACACATAGCAACAACATACAGTACAGTACAGTACAGCCATTAACTTCAGTTCAAAATGATACGGAACAGTTGCTATGCTATGTGCAGAGGCAAAAAGAAGAAAATGAATTAAAAAATAACCAAAATAAGAAGAAAAGTGAACAAAATGAGCCAAACAATCAAGAAGTTGCAGAGAAAGGCACCAAAAAAAGAAAAAGATATCAAAATAATCAAGTGAATGAACCAAATTAGATGCAAAAAGAAGAAAAATTAACAGTCAAGAAGATACTTTTAAAAAAATGAACAAAAACTTGTGTGGTTGATTCATACTTTTTAATTATATTATGAAATAGTACCTTCAGCATAATTATGACAGTATTTGACTAAACTGACCCCCCATGATGGACATACTTTAATCATTTTCAACTACGACCTTGCTTAAAATAAATGACATTATTTTAAAGATTGTTTGGAGAGTACAGCAAAATAAGACTGAAAATGTCATAGCCCCATTTTTTGAGGCATGAAAGGGTTAAATCAGTCTAAAGAATTCACCACACTTAAGATAAAACTAGTTCGAAACAACTCCTTAGCATGTGCATTAGTCACTCCCTGAAGTGTCTTTTTTCCTCCACAGCTGCTCAGCCTCATTCCAGGTCTGTTCTACAACCGAGCAGCTGGATGAGACAAAAAGAAAACCAGTAGGGGTGGGGGTTGTCACTGCGCTTCTGTCCTGTGCTCGAATGCACTGCTGGTCCTCTTCTTCTGGGAAAAGCCTTCATCCTCACTCCACATGTAGGTTACTGGCCTTTTGTGTGCGGCGATGCAAGCCCACCAAGTGTTTGACGTTTCCATGCCATTCTTACAATCCCCGGGTTGTCATGGAAATACACTGGGTGGCAGTGGCAGCGAAGTTACAGTGGAGGAAAGAGCGGGCAAAAGGAGGAGGAGGAGGTCAATTAGCCGGCCTCTTTTGTGAGTCCGCGCTTACTGTGGCCAAGTCTGTTGATTAAAAGAGAACCCTGACCATGGGCGTTTGTTGACTTCGGGCAAAAAACTGGAGAGATTACGGAAATAAGAGGGAAAATCCAGAGCACTGTTTATCACACAGGAGGCTTGTTAAGAACTGCAACTCTTCAGTGTGTTCAAAACACATCACTTAAAGATTTATGTGACTTTACTGGCAGTGTTGGATTGAAACTTGAAAGGCTTTCTAGTCCTCCTGCTTATTCAGTCAGTTGCTCATCCTCTGAATTTAAGTGTGCAGAGTTGTGTTGATTTGTAGCCAGTTAAAGAGGTCTGAACAAGTGCCTCTGCACTGCGCTCAGGGTCAATATTGTTAGGAAACATTGTATACAAAGCATACAGAGAAAGACTTTACTGACACTCAGTCTTTCTGAGGTGTTGCTTATTATGTCTGATAAGATCTCACAATTATGCAAAAGTATGGACATTCCTTCTCCATCAGCATTTCTTTATTTATTTATTTATTGTTTACTGAAAACATCAAAACTGTGAAAGAACCCGTATGGTAGTGGTGAGATAAACGATCTAAAATAGCAATAATATCAATACCAACATTGGCAATGGTATCAATACTTGTATGGTGAGATTGATACGCAAGTTTCAGTTTCTCTTCTTTGCAGTCAGTGCATAGCTCCCGTAAACATCATATTGGTTGCCTCTCATTTCACTAATACTCACTTGGCCAATCCCCTGCCATACTGTGAGTTGTTGCCCAGTCACATGACCCAGCAGCGCACGGTTGGCTGCATGATGGCAGTGATGAAGAGGAGTGTAGTTTGGAGTTATTTTACAACTGCACACCAAAACACTGCAAGCTGCAATGTTTGCAGAAAACAAATACACTACTTTGGCAACACTACAAATGTATGTAAATACATGAAAACATATTCAAAAGAGAAGTCTGAGCGGCAACATAAACAGAGAGAGGAGGGGAATCCCCAAACCAGCACCAGACCCCTGACACCGAGACAGTGGTCGCTGGCAGAGGCCTTTCAGCATGGTCAAAAATATCCAGGTTGCTGATTTATGGAAGTGAAAGTAAGTCTACATTGCAGTCAAAAGGTCAAAGGTCAAGGCCTCAGGTTCCTATATCAAACCCCGCTATTTTTGGTATACAGCCACATTTTTATTCGTGCTAGAGCTCTCAGATTTGAGCACAAGTGGGCCAGAGTGGTCTGTGTCTCTGTCAAGTGCAATTCTAGTTTTTTAATTTTGTTCATTTTCCTTCATGTTGTTTATTACCTTATTCAGTTTTTGTTCATCGTCTTCATTATGTTGTTTGTTCTGTTTGATATATCATTCAGTATTTAGTGACGTGTGTGACATTCAAACTGTTCCAAACTTCAGCTTTTCAGAGCATTCTCTCTAAAATATAGGCCGTGTGGCTCTGCCGAGACATTAGAGACAGACAGACATATCTGAGATGCACGAAAGCTGCTCTGCTACAGTCTGATTCACTGTAAACTCACCAGCATGTCTTTTTGGTCCAATCTGACAAACCAGGAACTGTGTCTGATCAATCCATTCTTAGGCTTTTAGGGATACAGTCAGTTACAAAAGCACAGGAAACCTGCTCAGGCGTGGTCAGTCTTCAGGTGTGGTTACATGCTGCTGCTCTGTGCCTCAGAGTATGTGATGTGTCCCATTTGTTCGTCTGCCTGTCTATCTTTTAACAGGATGACTCAAAAGTTATGAATGGATTTTGATTAAATTTTTAGCATAGGTTGGATATGGCATCAGGACCAATTGATTTAGATTTTGACAGTGATCCAGATCACCATCTGGGTCCTGGAATTTTTTGAAGGATTCTGATCATTGTGAGATGGGACCAATTTCAGCATTTTTGCATGTAACTTCACAATAAATGCTCTGGGTCAATGCAAAAGAACACATGCTGCATTCATAACAGGTTCTACAATATCAAATAATGTAGATGTATTCACATCCTGGCAATATTGAGGATGCTGTGATCCAAAACAAGTACGTTTAGTTGGCATTTAGTTGTGGTGCTTATATTCTTCATGTTGCATCAGCTTTGTCCATGTTGTTGCCTATTTGTCATTATTTGGATATCTTTTTACACTTTTTCTTGAGTATTTTCTTAATTTGAGTTCATTTGCTCAAGTATTTGTTCATTTCTGTTCGGTTTGTGGATTTTTTTTTTTGTGTTTGTGTTTAGTGCATTTGCTGAACTTTTGTTCATTTTGTGGAGTACTTTGTACACTTATTTGACCATTTTGCTCATTTTTGTGTATTTTTGTGAGTTTTGCCGATTATCTTCTTCATGTCTTTCTCCCTTCAAAAATTTCCACATAAAAGGCACAAACTGATCTTTTAACAATTCAACAAACACAGGAAATGAAGTGTGTGACACTCAGCTTTTTGTATCATTCACTTTAAAATGGATGCATGTAGCTCTGCTGCTGTTTTGAGAATAGCAGACAGGGCTGTTTAGGGGGAGCTCGAGAGGATCAAGGTGAAGAAGTCAGGTGGCCATGATCATCTCAGCTGTAGGCTCCTCCGGTGCTGTGTGGCTCTGATGAAGACCCTTGAAAGGCTGGTCCTCTCCCACCTACGTCCTCAGGTCACCGGCAGGAGTGGACGATACTGTCATCCACCTCCTCCATCGGTCCCTCTCCCACCTGGAAAAGGCAGGAAGCACTGTAAGTATCATGTTTGATTTCTCAGGTGCGTCTACCACCGTCCAGCCCATTCTATGGAGGGAATAGCCGGAAGTTGCTTGAGTGGACGCTGACCTCACAGCCTGGATTCTGGACTACTTCTCCAACCGGTCATAGTGTATAAGGATCCAGGGCTGTGAGTCTGACATGATGGTCTGCAATACCCCACAGGAGACAGTGTGGGCCCCCTGCCTGTTCTCCCTTTACACTGCAGACTTCCAGCACAACAAATAAGACCGTTGCCTGCAGAAGTTCTCTGATGACTCAGCTGTCATTGGTCTTATCTCAGCGTGCAATGGGGGGTGGAGGGGAGGTTACAGTGGACTGACAGCACTGACACAGGACTTTTTAGGCTGGTGCCAGTGTAACTGTCTTCAGATCAACACAGGGAAGACCACCGAGCTGGTGGTGGACTTTTACAAGGGTAGACACACCTCACCAATCCCGTTGAACATCCACAAAATGGACGCTGAAATTGTCTCATCGCCTAAGCACCTGGTTGTTCACATCAACAGCAAGCTGGACTGGACTGATGACACAAATGCACTGTTTAAGAAGGGACAGAGCAGACTGTACCTGCACATGAGGCTCAGGTCCTTTGACATGCAGGAAACACTCCTGAGGACCTTTTCTCACTCTGTCGTGGCATCTGCCATCTTCTGTCTGCTGAGGGAGCTTCATCTCCACATGGGACAGAAGGAGACTGAACAAGCTAGTGAAGAGGGCACCCTCTGGTCCTGGGCTGCCCCTTTGACTCCGTGAAGGTGATGTGTGACAAGAGTTCGACAGCCAAGTTGCAGGTCCCTCTGTGTGCCATGAGCAACTCCTTCAGTGATGGCTTCTACACCCACAGCGGACGACGACGAGGTTCCACAGGTCCTTCCTCCCTGTGGCAGTTCATCTCCACAACACCCAGTTGGACATTTATTTATTCTTACACAGTACTCTATCCAGCTCTTCATTTTGTACATACCTATTACATTTTATATCCATGTCAAAAAAACTACTTGAACATTTCTAGCTCTTCATTGTATATCATGTAAATATATTTTTTACATACTTTTTTGTTGCTTTTGCTTGCACTCTTATTTGCACTACTACCCTTATACCCTTGCTGCTGAGAATGCAAATTCACCCATTGTGGGATGAATAAAGGATTATCTTATCTTATCTTATCTTATCTTATCTTATCTTATCTTATCTTATCTTATCTTAACTGTTAAGTAAAAATGAGGTATCCGCCAAGGGAGTTATTTTGTGGAAATGGATATGGCAGTCAAACTGTATACTCTTAACAGATTTTTAATCTGTTGACAATCAACTATTCCAAAACTGAGATATGAACAAATTGAGCCTTTGCGTTATAAAATGTTTGCTTTGCTTCCTTCAGTTTTTAACTTTTTTTTTTTAATTTTCAGTGTATCAATCTGACCTTTTTTTTTTTTTTTTTTAAAGGGTAGGTGTAATAAGCCAAGGCTTATTGGAAAGAAAAGAACACGGTGGTAGCACTTGTGCCTCACAGCTAGAAGGTCCTGGGTTCAATCCCAACACCAGGTGGTGGGGCCTTTCTGTGTGGAG
>JAQQAE010009370.1:0-14647 GCA_029823295.1 Pseudamia nigra
TATCCAATGGGAGGCTCGTACCTATTTGCTTAGTTAAATCCAGGTGGTGACCTTTTTTTTGGCCAGGCAGTGTGTGTAGCAGTAAGATATGTAATATACTTGCACTTGGGAAACCTGTGGAAAAGTGAGCCTCTTTCTGTCTGTCTTTCACTCTCCCTCACTCTCTCATTCATACTCTCCTCGGTCTCAGGGTAAAATAGAGGATGTGTTTTGAAATCCTATGCTCATTCAATCACATAGTTAACAGATTAGTTTCAGATGATGCGGCCACACAGAGAGGGGGCAGCTAATATTAGTCATTTTACAACCAGTGTGGTTAGTAGTGACACGGGAATAATCAGCATTCTTGGGAATACTCAGTGCTGGAATACCTGCAAAGACACTGCAAACCACTAATCAGTCATGAGAGGTAAATGTTTACTACATCAGAGTTTATTTGAACCGTTGTCCACTTCCCTTAAGCACATTGTTTTGCAAAAGGAGTCAAAAACCACCTCTAGCAAAACTTCAAACTGTGCATCCAGTCCATTTCAGCTGTTTGTTGTAGAATCCCAGAGGAAAAGTGAAGAAAAATATACTCCTATACAAATGCTTTTTTTTCCAACAGCATTTAATATGTACATATAAAAGATGCAGTTATGACTATAAATGTTAAGATATTTTAAGATTCAGATAATACAGTATATTAGTGTATTTCAAATAGGAAATGGGTCTGCAGCTCTGTCTATGATTCACAGCCTGAGTGTGCCGAGTTTTTTTAAAATTTAAATTATTTCTTTTTTTCTTGCCCACCTGTGTCTGCAGCATCTTCTAAAAAAGTTGACTAGTCATCAGCTGGTGCTTTTGGTTTATGTGCACAGTTACCACACTGATTTACACTGATAAGAAGCAAACCACCTTTGTCCTGAGCTCAACCAGACGATAGATCACGAACCCCTTAATCCTGCTTTGAGGAACTGGCTCCAGGTAGTGAGCATGCAACAGTCGATGTAAACCTGGAGCTATAGTAATTGCCTCTCCCAGTCTGGGGGCTAATCCCAGTTCCCTCCCTGCCCACTCCCCCTCTGGTGACTGCAGCCCTCTAATCAAACAGCTCATACTGTCGTGGTGTGCTTGTTATCTGGTGTATGACCCCAGGGTGTCAGAACACAGAATCTCAGTCTGCCCTTTTAATCCATCATGGCTCACATACTGAACAGTGGCTCTCTGCACCACAGAAAAATTGGATTTATATTTTTGCGTGAATTTTTAAAACTCCTGCAGAACAAAAGATGACCTTGACGGTTTGTGACATGAAAATATCATTAAAAGCTTAGATTGATGTAAAGATACTGCTCTTTAATAGAATTGTGTCTCATGTGGAAATGTCTTTGTTATTTTTATTTCCCTGACACACTTTTCATTTGAAAATGGTGTAACATACAAATACTATTTCATCCATTTTCTAATTTACTAATAAATCAAAATTAGTCTTTAAACTTGAGTGACTTCATTATTTTACATTTGTTGTGATAAATTGACATTTTTTAAAGAATATTTTTTTCTCAAGTCCTAGTTTTATATAGAGTCAAAGCAGTTAAGTCACTCATGTTTACAATACATTACTTACCATGTAAATTGTGGAAAGCCCGTGACATTAATGCAACCCTGATTTCAGAAATATTTAAATAAAAACAATGTGATAATTCTCAAAACACCAAAACTTCAGAGTTGGAAAGAAATGAAAGACAGAGCACAAGTTCCATTTCCTGACAACGAAGAAAGTGAGCTACAAGAGATTTTGGAGAAATTAGTAACAGAAACTTTATTGAAAGTCATTCTAAAGCATCTCAAAATGGCCGTGTTGAGGCATGAAAACAAAGCTTGAGAAGGAGAGGAGTTTGTCTGTGTTCCAAACCCTCCATCTCAGAATTCCCCTATCTGTCAGTGGCTCAGTGCCCCACAGACGGTTTGTCACGGCCAGTCTACCTGCTCTGTAGTGTGGTTCAGTGCCAGGATAAGAATGTGAGCATCTACTCTGAGAAGCGCTTCAATTTGTCTGTTCCAATGCCGCGATATAAATGTGCCTCTGTCTCTGTCGCTGCAGGGGCCGAGCCAGGTGGGTTTAGAAGGCGGGGGGGTAATTTCATGAATGAAAGGAGAGAATTGTTCCTCCACTTCAACTGGTCCTCAGCACTCGCCAAAGCTCATCTGAACTTCAATTAGAGCTATTAACTTGCAGAGAGGAAGGAGGGAGTTCCAGAGGGGCCGATGGGAGGAGGAAGACCGGAAGAGCGGAGAACAGAGCAGCACGAGGTGCAACAGGAAGTTCTTTTGAGTAAAGTGAATGCGCATTAATTTGAGCCACACGGCACAATGGCCTCCAAGAAGAAGTGTTTTGAATTGTTGGACTTTATGACATCACAGGTCACACCAATCACAGTCAAGCTACAGTAAATTGCAGTAGCCCCCATGAGCCAATAGAATTCTAAATTTCATTTTGTTTATTTGTTTGATGGGGACAGGTGTAATGCATCACAGCATGTATAGATACGACTAATTTCCCATGCCTGTCCCTAGATGGGCTTTTAAGGTCACAATTTTAAAACATAGATAAAGAGAAAATGATCATGAGCTTTGGGTCATGACCAAAAGGCAAGATCCAGAACACAAGCAACCGAAATGAGTTTCCTCCGCAGGGTGAGAAGCTCAGTCATCCAGGAGGGGTTCAGCGTAACCACTGCTCCTCCACGTCAAGAGGACCCACATGAGGTGGCTTGGGCATCTGGTCCAGATGCCTCCTAGACGCCTCCCTGGTGAGGTGTTCAGGACAAGTCCCACTGGGGGGAGACCCTGGGGAAGACCCAGGACACGCTGGAGGGACTATGTCTCTCAACTGGCCTGGGAACACCTTAGGGTCCCCCCAGAAGAGCTAGATGAAGTAGCCAAGAGAGAAGTCTGGGCTTCCCTGCTCAAACTGCTGAGCCCGCGACCCGACCCCACAGACAAGCGGTAGAAGACGGATGGATGGATGTAGAGATAAAACATACATTAAGACATACAATCATATAATGTACATATACAAACATACAAATAAGCCCCCTGCACCCACCCCACCACACACATAGATATACTATACATCCACACACCTGCATATGGCTAGATGACTGTCTTTTAAAAGCGTTTAATTAAGCTTCTTCTTAATTTATTTTCTTTTATTCTAAACCAATCAATCAGTCACTCATAAAATTGAATTTGAGTTGATGAATTTGGGACTGTAATCGGTGATGACAGTCGTCAGTATCAGTTAACTTATTAAAAACAAGCTCATCAGAAAAATGATAATTTGAACGCAGGTCTACCAGATTAGACTTATGTAATATTTTAATGACCTGCTCTCTGGTCTTCCCAAAAAGAATCAAGTCTTCAGTTACTTTGGAATTCTGTTGAAGACCAGAGGGCTGCGTTGACTCCCCATACATTTCAGGATTATAAGGTTCTTTGAGTGGTTAATAAATGTCTGGAAGGTCTTGGCCCACTTATTTATCTGACCTGCTTTTAAATCTGACCTGCTTGAGACCCTCAGAGCTGCAGACACTGTTGAGGTTTGTAAAAAACAAGCTCGTTTTAGTTTAGCTTATAACTGACTTCTTTTACTGTTCTTACCTTCTTAAACCAGCTATTTATGTTTCTTTTATTTTTGTTTTATTGTTGCTTTTATTTGATCTAAGTGCATAGTTTTTACTGACTCCTACATGTAACTTAGTTGTTTTTATTCCATTACTTATGTGGTTTTTAGTTGCCTTTATGTTTTTATCTTTCTGTTTTTACTTTGTATCTCCAGCTCTAAAGGCTTAATGCTGATATGAGGTGTTGTTTCATTGTGCAATTCAGTTGAATATCCTTTCAGATTTTCACGCTATTGTCTTAACTTCCTAGTCAATCAGGAAATGGTGAAATAATACTTTGCCAGTTCCCTGCATTTATAGAACTTGTACATAGCAATATGATATTATCCTTTCACTACATATATTGTTGAATTTCATGTTATGAGGGTAATGTCACAGAAAAATGGATGCCTTTGGGGATATGGTCTATACTGCAGCTAACCACTCAGGCAGGTTACTTGCCCAAGCTTGCAGCATCCAGACACCTCCAATTATTCTTGACATGAAAGCCACTGAAATCGTCTGCTGCATTGTTAATATGTTCTTGTCCTGTGGTGATTGAAAAATCAGAATATGGTCAGTGAGTTGTGTTTTTGTCTGTGTAAAGGAGCAGGTCTGAATATTAAGTGTCTCATCTGTTCTACTAATTTGTACATGCACTGCCTTCACCATGTTCTGGGTGTCTCATGACATTCCTTCACCTCCAGTGAAGTGGTGCTGACCTGCTGTGGCTGGAGGACATCATGGTTGGTCTTTGCTGAGTGGACCATGTTGCCCATCTGGGCGACACATGCCTGCCCGATGCTGTGACACACAGGAAGCAGCAACCAGGTGGCAAATTGCTCACCTGGTGAAAATGCATGGATAATGACCTGAAATCTGCTTGGATGGGCATTGGTGGATCCAACCAGACCATTTACACACAGTTTGTGTCACTTGAAGGCCATGATGCCAGATCTCCTGATCCACAAATCATGAGCAGGGACAGATGGTGATACACTGATATAAGGAAAAAGAAACAATAGAAAAATGAGGAGAATGAGGCAGTTTTAACTACAGTACTATCATGATGATCATAATGGCTTCTCATGATTGAAACTGTATTGCTGGTTTAATACATAGCCATACTTTTCCATACTTCATAGGGCTGTGACAGTGCTGCATCATCCACTCTGCCTACGTATGTGACAAGGCAAAAAAACACTGTCTGGCTTCCGTTAGTACGTATTATTAGCACTAGTAAAGCTGCAGTAGGAACACCACGTCACTGCAGTGGTAGTAGCTAGTGTTTACCTTTTGCATACGCCACCGTGTTTCTACAGTAATTTCATGTTTCCATGACTGATGGTGGGGTTTTTTCAGCTAATGGGTGTAGAAGAAAACAGGAAATGGCACTTAGAGGAATAACAAGGTCTCTCTATGTCAAAGTCGTCAGACAGACCAGAGGCCACATTTGTGCTACTACTGCTTCTTTCATGTACCGTACAAGTTTCTCATGTGTATGGCTGTGTATGTTTCAGTAACATCTTTTTCAGTTATGATTGTAATTTCATTGTACTTTTCCCCTCCACTATCTTTTGTTTCTTTTAATTCAATCATCTGTTCAACATTCACTGTTCCTCTCATCTTTATCCCAAACCCCAGATGTAATTTCCCTCTCCTTAACGTTTCTTCCTCCTCCAGATGCCCTCTCGCTGCAGAAATGCGTTGAACATCGTGATCACCACCCTTTTTGCTGCGGTGGTCCTCTTCACCATCTTGCTGGCCTATGTGACAGGTGAATGTTTTCCTTTTTACTAATCAGAAAGAAAAAGGTGTCTGCACGTGGATCAAAACATTGTTTTTACTTTGTTCTTCTGTTCTTCCTTGTAAAGGTTACCAGTTCATCCACACAGAGCAGCACCACCTCTCCTTTGGCCTCTATGGTGCCTTCCTCTCCCTCCACCTCTTCCTCCAGAGCTTGTTTGCCTTTCTGGAGCACCGACGGATGAGGAACCCTGCCAGGCCTCAGCATCTCCGCCGCTCCGTGGCCCTGTGCATTGCAGCCTATCAGGAAGACCCAGACTACTTGAGGAAGTGCCTGCGCAGCGTCCGTCGAATCTCCTTCCCTGGGCTGAAGGTGGTGCTGGTGGTGGATGGGAACCGACCAGAGGACCGTTACATGTTGGACATTTTCCAGGAGGTGATGGGTGGAGCCGACCAGGCTGGTAGTATGGTGTGGAAAGGAAACTACCACAGTGATGGCAGTGGTGGAGGAGGCGTTGGAGGGGGGAACACTGTCCACATGGAGGAGGCAGCTCGAGTGGCTCGGCTGGTCAGAGGTTGTCGCTACTCCTGCATCATGCAGGAGTGGGGAGGGAAGAGAGAAGTGATGTACACCGCCTTTAAAGCACTGGGAGACAGTGTGGATTATGTGCAGGTATAAAACTAATGACTATGAATGAACCAGTGCAAAGTCCACTCATCAGGAGGTCTGCTACTCAGCCCAGTAATATATATGTAAATCTGTCCTTTTGAACTGGCAGAACTTTTCCTTGCTGCAGAAAAAAAAAACAAAATCAACATTATTTCTATGGATATTTTGCCTGATCAACAACATTTCAAAATGAAACCTGTTTGTTTCTGTAACAGATTAATTGCAAATGTATGTCTATAATTAAGTTAAAATTTGTTAAAAGTATTTCTGAATCTGTTTGGACAGAAAAAAATAGAACCATGAAGAGTTCAATTCATTTAATATTTTGACCATATTGCTTAGTTGTGCTCTGTGGCAGAGCCAAGTCAAAAACGGTCAGTTTCAATGTCAAATCTTAATTTCATTGCAGTTTAAAAATCTGAGTTATGATCCTGAGTGATAGTTGAAGAAACCATATGGTTATACAGTGAACATTGACTGAACATGAAAATGATGTGAAATACAAAGCAAAACAACACAAAAGTGTAGTGAAAGACATAGCACTGAAAAAACAATGTAAAACACAAATTACCTGATTAAAAGTCGCGGTTTTTTGCATAGTCTGGCGAGGGGAGCGACAAATACATCGGAGCGACTTATATTTTGGATAAATTCGACTATAGGGTGCTTGTCACACTGACAGCCGCTAGAGGAGACGAGCCGCAGCGCAGCTCAGGCGCGCACCCGCGACAGCGCGGACAGATGCGACGCTTTCTAATACACGTTTTTTTCTTCTTCATTATGCATTTTTTGGCTCATGTGACTAACATACCGGAGCAACTTTTCATCCGGAAAATATGGTAACAAACGGCCAAGCATGTTTATCAGAGGATTCTCTGTATGTGGGAAATAGGATTAAAAAATCACACGCATCAGGCCTTGTGGTGACAATCAATAAAACTGAAGTACTACGTTGGTGGAGTAAGTGATCCTGGATTTGAAAATTCTTTCCTGCACTGTTAAGTTACACCAGTAGTCAAGTCATTTATTGCATTTTGTCATAGCTACAGGCTCCTTTAATTATCAAGCATTTAAATGAGGAAGGAACACACATGATTTTACAATTTTAGAAAGATAAAAATCATCTCATCTTTATTCTTCAGTTAATGATTAGGCACTGCAGTTAAGTCCAGTATATTGGCAGATTTGGTAGCAGACCACACTCTGAAAGCAGCTTCATTTCCTTTAACTACCATTAACACTTTGAACATATGGGTGGGTTAATGGCAATAACCAATCATAAATGTGTTTCCCAAAGCTGTCAGTGTATGGCCATTTATATTCACCTGCAGACTCCAGCTACATATAATAGGAATCAGATTTGATACTGTCATTAGACAGGATTAGGATAGGATCACAGTGCATACAGATGCCTGGTCCTCTAAAATTGGCAGGTTTAAAACTTGAATTGGACATTAAATATTTTAAATACTATCCGTGTTTTTGGGAAGTGACCTTTTGTAAAAAGCAGAAATATCTTTTAGCACTGATTTCGATCAGACTCAAACTCAGAGCCATTGACAATGACAGACACGTTTTGATAGTATATTTGACAAAGGAAATCAGAATCATACAGCTGTGGTTAAGGTTTGTTCCAATGACACAAGACTGTTTTACAAAGATTCTGGTGCAAGGATGGACAGCCAGCTCACCCTTCACAGCCAGCTGTTGCATGCCATCTGTGTCCTTGTTTGTGGTCAGAGGTCATGTACATCCCTGACCCAAGTCCTTTACAGAGACAATGAGCCAGCTGACCTTTCTGTCAGTAGCCTCTCATTTCTCCCATGGGTCTCAGCAGTATTGCTAGTGAGCTTTCCAGAACACCTGCATCACTGTTTGGTCCACCCTCAGCACTTGTGTTTTTGTTGTGTGTTTTCCTTTCAGGTGTGTGACTCAGACACAGTATTAGATCCAGCTTGTACCATAGAGATGCTGAAAATCCTGGAGGAAGATCCCATGGTGGGAGGAGTCGGTGGAGATGTACAGGTAAAATATGTTCACTTATAAACAAGGCAAAAGATCACTTGACCACATTTGATTGAAACACCTGTATGAACTGTATGAAATGTCACTTCCTTGACTTTTGACTTATTTGTTTCAGATTCTAAACAAATACGACTCATGGATCTCCTTCCTCAGCAGTGTGCGGTACTGGATGGCCTTCAACATTGAGCGGGCCTGCCAGTCCTACTTCGGTTGCGTCCAGTGCATTAGTGGTCCTCTGGGAATGTACAGGAACTCCTTGCTCCAGCACTTCCTGGAGCCCTGGTACCATCAAACCTTCCTGGGCTCCAAGTGCAGCTTCGGTGACGACCGGCACCTCACCAATCGGGTACTAAGCTTCGGCTACAAAACAAAATTTACGGCTCGGTCACAGTGCCAGACCGAAACGCCCACCCAGTACCTGCGTTGGCTCAACCAGCAAACTAGGTGGAGCAAGTCATATTTCCGAGAGTGGCTGTACAATGCCCTGTGGTTCCACAAGCACAGCCTCTGGATGACATATGAGTCTGTGGTAACTGGCTTCTTTCCCTTCTTCCTGGTTGCCACTGTCATCCATCTCTTCTACCGTGGTAGGCTGTGGAACATCCTGCTGTTCCTGCTGACGGTTCAGCTGGTTGGGATGGTGAAGGCCACTTATGCCTGTTTCCTGCGTGGCAGCTTAGTCATGATCTTCATGTCACTCTACTCTCTGCTCTACATGTCCAGTCTGCTCCCTGCCAAGATATTTGCCTTGCTCACCATCAACAAGGCAGGATGGGGCACCTCAGGCCGCAGAAAGATTGTAGTGAATTTAATCGGTGCTGTGCCCGTCACAGTGTGGACTATGGTGCTGCTTGGAGGTGTGGTCTATACAATATACTGTGAAACACAGGAGCCGTTCAATGAGACAGAGAAAGCCTTATTGATAGCAGGGACAATACTCTATGGCTGCTACTGGCTCATTTTGCTGGTGCTCTACCTGGCAATCGTGGCCAAGAGGTGTAACAAGAGGGAAGAACAGTATCACCTGCCATATGCTGAGGCATAAACCTGTTTTCGCACCAAGTTTTACTGCAGTATGATTCTAGCATGGTTTCCAGTGAGCCTGTGAACTGCTAGAGTGACGAGCTGGGAGTCAGCTCTTCTCCACTGGTGCTAAAAAAGTGTGAATCCTAAATCTGAGCAGCTGATCTAGTTGTGGGAGACTTCATGATAACTGGATGCATAATGTTCTCATTCATTTCATTTCAATGGTGCTTCATCACCAAAGCCAACTCAAAATGGAATTGATTAAGGATAATAAGTGGTTATATACTGATAACGGTGAAAATGCGCAGAGGAATGTTAGGTAGTTTAGGGTGTAGACTACGTCTTAGCTGTAAGTATGTCAACAGGGGGCAGTATGGTGAAGTTTAATTACATTAAAGTAGAAAAAGGGGTGAAGAAAAGCAAGTTTCATATCTATCACAGGTACAGAGATAAGTCCAAGTGTAACTGGACAGAGCCTCTAATAGAAAGGCTCCAATGAAAAAACAAAATAATGCTATTTTTCAAATGAATTAAAGCACCTCAAGTCAGAGAAGGAGGTGGAAAGGAAAAGATTTCAACACTGGAGTGAAGTCTTAGAAATGTGTAAGACAGCCAGTTTCACGTCTACTAACCTGTACTTTTTAGTTTGTCTCTGTTGTTCACTTTGACTTTCCATGTAGTCTACTGGAAACATAATGCACCATCAAAAGCCACATGACAGGACTTTTCTCATGTCATGGTTAAGTGTGTCTGGTTCAGAAGGGCTGACAAACATGGGGAAAAGGTACTCGGCCAAATCAAATATCAAGAAGGCACAGTTTGTTTTCTCTTGTCTTAAAGTCTTAACACATTGTTTGTTTTTTCTTTGTGCAATTAATACAATACAATACAATACATGTTATTTATCTCTTTATGGGAAATTTGTTTGGCCAGCTCGTTCAACAGGCGTAAAAGATTTTATCATCAATTAATATAATTTCATTCATTAATAATTAATTATATAATAAGTACCTTCACACAGAATCTGAATATTATGTGGTGATAAAGCAACGTTTTATATATTTATTTTTTGCTGTGAGGCTAATTTTTTCTCGGTTTTGTGGCACAAATAAATGCATCTTCCAATCATCTGTGTCTGACAGATGTCATGACACAAGAAACGAGCATGTAGCCTACCTGTAGACAGGTAGACACTGTTTTGTATGAAAAATGCATCGTTTGAGACAGGTCAAATTGACACATGCACTGACTACAGTAAAACACCACAGAGAAAGAAGCAGACAATGGCACTGAACTGAGGGACAACACATCAACACCTGGACCATCAGGACAGTGAGGTGCTTGTGTCACGTCAGATGAATCAATTTCACTTTGTTCCAGGTGTGTGTGTTTCCACTAAGCAGCAATCTCTGTGGCTGAGTAGTGAGTTTGATGTTGAAGAGGCAAAAGTGCAGTACCCTTACTGTCCACTAGGGACAGGCTCCAAAAGTATCTCAATCCCCATGAAGTTCCATAAAATGTCCAACTTTAGAGCAGAAATGACCATGTTTACAACCTGATAGAAACAACAGTTTTTATCTATATAGTTTATATATAGTCCTATTTTCATTAACACTGTACGGGGTGATTTTTTTTATTTGTGCATGATTCAAGGCAATTCCACATTCATTGACAGGTGTTTCTGAGCCAGAGGTCTTCATTACCTCTGCCAAGAAGGTTATGTTTTTGCCGTTGTTGTCTGTTAGTCAGCATCATTACTCAAAAAGTTAACAGATTTTGATTAAATTTTCAGCGCAGGTCAGAAATGATACAAGGAACAATTGATTATATTTCGGGGGTGATCTGGATCACCATCTGGATCTCTATGATTTTTAAGGAATCTTCACCATTGCAAGATAAGGCCAAATTCAACATTTTTTCCCTCTAACGGCATGAATAACACCCAGAAAACGTAGCCAAAAAACATAGGAAAACATCATTTTAGATTCTGGATCACGACAATATTCTGGATGTAGTGACCCAGAATGCTTCTACTTACAGGGGTTGAGGAAAAATAGCTATTGCAAGGTACTAAATAAAGCTATAGACATGATTCAGTAATGTGTCCATGGATTTGACGTATCATTTACAGAGCTCGATCCAGAAGAAAAACCATTATGGAAATATTATGTTTGGTAAATAACTGTATAATAATGCTAATGGTGGGTTTTCATGGTCAAACAATCTACTAATGAGGGTCAAATAAATTTAAGAATATTACTTTTGGTGCAATAACAGTATGTGGGAAATGAGCATGGATTCAAATATTAGTGGTGGGTTTTCACTATGAAGAGAAACAGAGCTGCTTGGGAAGGGGTCTGCGCTTTCTAAGGGCTTTCTGGTCTTTTCATAGAAACCACCTTAGCTCCACTTACAATCCACTTTAAACTCATTTTTTGATTAGTTATATCAACTCAACTCAGGCGTTATCAACTCGCGGCACCTAAAGGCTCCTCGTTTGAGCTCCTAAACGTGTCATGAGAAACCCACGGGTGACGTTATGGAGGGCTCGTTCATCTTTTATATCGACTCTGTCGTTGTTAAATGAACACAAAGCCAGAGAAACAGAGAACCCTGCAGACACTTCACAGACACAGGTGGCAACAGAGGCTGATGTTCTGCTCCAGGTGACGTTCAACAAAAAAGTGACGCTACGCTGTCACAAGCTTGCATTTTGATATCTGCTAAAATTGCTTTTTTTTTGTCTTTTGTTTTTTTCGTGACATGCCTAGTGTGGAAAGACCTTCAGGCTAGGTGTGGATTTAATTTACATCTGGTTTTAAAAAGGTATAATTCCGTTTGTACGCACACTAAAGGTTAAATGAGTCCCTTTTAGCGTTCAGCCTTCAACAAAATAGTGCATCTGTTTGAAACTTTTAACAAATTTACTACAAATAAATTAATTTAGGAGAAAGAAAATAGCAGGTGAAGTAATAGTAAGGTGAGGATATTTTAAGGCAAATATAGGGTAATCTCCAGAAATCTATAAATTTAGTTCATTATTGTGTAGAAATGAGAGGAAATGTTTTGGAAGAACTGATGTTTAGTGTTAGTTTTGAGCTGACTCAGATAGTAACTTGGACTTTTGGGACATACTGTAAACTGCACGCAGTTTCTATGAAATAACAAAAGTACGAAACATACTGAAAAATACTGCTCTGTGCATTCCATCCTGTCCATATGTGCCATGAAACCGTAATGATGCTGTATGTGTGGTGTTTCAGAGGTTACCTAAATTGTGATCAATGGTCAAATGCAGTCAAATTGTGTCACTGCTGTCTTTTGGGTCAGTTTTCCTTTTTAACCTACAACAGAGGGGTGTTTTGTGTATAAATATACACAGGTGGTGCACTTGACTGCCACGATGAGTTCCACACCCAGTCAACCAGGACTCTGCAAACTGGTACATATTAGTTTTGTGTAGTGATTCTAATGTGTTTTACAACAAGTGGACATAGAAATGTGAACAAATCGTGCACGGTTTAGCATAGAACTACTTGATATGTGAATATTGGGTCATTCCTGTTATTCAGTGACTTTTCTGTAGATGTCATTTACTTCAATTACATATTTAGGTTCTTGTGTCTCATGAACCAAAAAGGTTTCAGACCTCCCCCCCCCCATTTATTCAATTTTTTATTGTTAAAATACACTTTCTCGCACATTTCTTACCATTGACACTTGTGAGGAATTAAGGGGTAGAAAATGGATGGATGGATAATTATTATTTTTTTGAACCCCCACTTTTGTCAACCGTAAATACTATTCCAAGACTGCTTATAGTAATAAAATTCCAAAAAATATGTCACTTTTTTCCAATTTTCCTGATGCATGTTACTGGATAACAGGAACGGCTCTGCTCCAACTAGATCTGTGGATGTTTGTTGGTTCGGTGAAGGTTTGCTTGGTGATTGTAAAAATCTCACTCCTCCAAGACTCATCATGAACAGCACAATCGTCGACTCCAGCTGTACTTATGAAGCAGCTATGATTTATCGGAACAGACAATCGACACATTTCTACACATGTGACATGCAGTTGTATCTTTTGGTGCTGTTGATCTGTGCTAAAAAGTAATTTATTGCTGAACATCCTGGTCTAATCTCTCAGTTTACAGGTCATGGCTTCATTTAGTACGTCAGCAATTTTATATGTGGCCATTGTTATATATGATAAAGGTGCCAAATCATGTTTGTGCAACAAAATGTTTTATTACTGGACATTATTTATGTCCTTTTATGCTGTTTGTCACTGTTGTTCATTCATTTCTTCATGTATGTTATTAAGACTGAAGACCAAAGACATGATGAGAGCATTGCCTTAACTGTGTCTTTTTTTAATGCAAGAGAATGTCTTAAATGTCAACTTTGGTTTAGAAATTAGTGCATTTACAGCTGCCAGCATTTCCTGTCTGTGCTATTTAAGTGATGTCCATATTGTTTTATTTTGGGTGGGCTGTGTAATTTTAAACTTGAAGGTTCAAAAGGACACATACAGTACAAGAAAACTGTGTTTACAGGCTTTGATCAGCTTTTCTGAAGCTCCCACCAGCAGAGTAAGAGGTCTTGTTTCACCATGTTCTGTATATTTCCATCTGTGGCTGTTACAAGAGACGGGAACTTTCCTTAGTCATAAAAATTCTTTCTTTTTTAGACACAGTCATCCCATTCACACCAGAAGACAGATGCCTCCATATTTTAAAAGATGGCATTGACATTTTGCACATGCTGTCTTTTTCAGTTTCCTGAGTGACTCTTCATTCATTCTCTGTACTGTTTGCGTTTAAAGGAGAAATGCATTTTCAACATATGACAGACGGCAGAAGAACAGTGATGAAACATTAAAGGCCTAAATACTTAAGGAAGATGAACGTTGGTTGTAGTCATTGTAGTTACTGTGTTTCTGCAAAATGTCAAGTGAATTTGTAAAGAATAAACTTTGGGCTCAAATAAACTGGACTGTATAATGTTGTGGAAGGTGGTATTACATGTGACTAATAAACAAAGCAGAAGAAGTGAAGCATCATGTGGAACAAATGTCTCCTCACTAGTATGTAGCTGTGTCCCAATTCAGGGGCCACAGCCGACATCGGCCGCATTTTTTGGCCGTTGACGTCATCTCCGAGCGTGAAGTCTGTCCTGTTTCAATGACTCCTTCATATGCGGCCGACAAATGCAGCCTTCATCAGGTGGAAAACGTAGGGCACGACTGGTGTATCCTTTGCAGCCCACCGTATCCTACAATCAGTGACGTGCGGTGAGGTTAATGGCTGTTGAGGCACTGACGTCATCAGTCAGATTTACAAACACATGAACCCTACAGAGCAGCTTATTCACCATTTGATTGGCAACAGTTAACGTGTTTAAAAAAAGTTATTATCGTCTTACCGTTACTTATAAATGAAGTCCATGCGCCGCTCATATTTGATGAGGCTTCTATGCAAATTCTTCAGGTCACAGTCTCCCATCTGAGTCCAGACATTGTCACAAGTTGA
>JAQQAE010009371.1:0-14646 GCA_029823295.1 Pseudamia nigra
AACATGCAAACTCCACACAGAAAGGCCCCACCACCCGGTGTTGGGATCGAACCCAGGACCTTCTAGCTGTGAGGCATTAACATCCATTCTAGCAAATCCAACCTATCAAATCTGATCACATACGCACAACTCTAATACAAGGTATGAACAACCTCAGGATGCATTCCACGACACATTCTTGTCTGATCAGCCAGGATATACTGTATTCAAAGATGGTCTGGCATGTATTAAGGACTTGAACAGTCAGCTGACATATGCTGTTTAGCCCAACAACACTGTAACACTGTTTGAAAGTGGTTTAAAGTCATCTGAAATGTTCAAAATATCTGAAATGTTCATATATCTATAATGTACTGCATGTATGCTGCCTGTTCTCACCTGAATGATGGTTTGTTGTCCAGGAAATAATATCCACAGTTTGAACAATCCAGAAGAAATTTCTAAGACATATCAGTGGTTGAAGATTTAATCAGCGCCACAGTGTCTGACATGCAAGGGGGCCATATAAAATTGTCAAAATGTCATATCAATATTTCTGTTGTACTGATAGATTTACAGCATCATTTGCAGTGAAGAATACACCCAGAAACAGAACATTCTCCACTTATGAAAAGCTACTGGCTGCCTCAAAGCAGGACATTGAATGAAAGTGGTATGTTCTAATTCAAATCAACATGTGATGCACATTTTAGTCTGTTGCATATTGAGGGGGAAAGGTCATATGCAGCCAGAAGTGATAGTCAAAACACATCTATAACACCAAGTCTCACAAGACACTCACCGCTGGCCACTTGTGTCCAGATATCTCAATGGCCTTGTGTTAACGGATGTGAATGAATGTTAATGCAAGGTCTGACCAGGGCTTGCATGTTGCCTCCACTATCTGAAAGACAGGTAATCCAAATGCATGTTTAAAAATATTCGTGGGAACAATTCTGTCCTTCCAAAATATTGTTGAGTTATGTTCCCATGGTCTTGATCATATCAGGACAGGTTATCATTTCAAAAGCTCTGATATTTATCAATTTTCTGGTATATACAGTACAACTGTCGAACAAGATGTGGTTGGATGTAGTATTTAAATGAGTGAAAAACACTTTGTCCCTGTAATCTCATTCCCATTTCAAAAAATGATGAAAAATGTTGCACTGTGGACTGGTCCTGGTTATTCATAACATAATGGTTTATTACATAACCTTCTTTATAAAGCAAGCATTATAAAGGACTAGCTAATTTGATGGGAATTTAGGGAATGCCAGTTTAATTATTTTATTTAATGATGAATTCCCATCTCCTAGCTGTACTTTCTTATTCTCAGTGCACTTCAGGCTCATTATTAGGATGGCAGTAGCCTGGGAACCAGCTGCGTCTGGCACTTCTCCCATCCAAACTGATTTCCACTGAGCCTAGGTTGTGTTGAGCCAATTACAAAAATGTATCTGATATGGGGTGGATCACATGTTGTTGCAATGACAGGCTGCCACCTGTGACTGTTGCCTGTTCAGTATTGGCTTTTGTCCATGGCTGCTGGTCTGACTGGCTGTAGGTCTGTCCAGTTGCATTCAGAGACATTTTGCTTGAGTCTGCTGGTAACACTTGGAAATCACAAAATAACCAAGAGGGCCTATAACATAAGAATGAGTCTGGGAATGCCATGCTACAACCTTTTGTCCATAGGTAATAATGTGATAGATTTGTGGACGTTGGCTGTTGTGGACATCCCAGCACAGTTGCACTCTAATTAACTTGCAGTTGTACAGTACGTGCATGTTTAAAAACAGCAAGTTATTTTTATTTGCAAACAAAAGCAGAATTATTTTAGAAAAACAAAAATGTCCATGGTCAATATTAATAACTCACAGAAGAACTGACCTTTTTATTCAGGCACAAACCACCACTCATCCAACAGATCTAGATCCACACCAAAATCTGCCATATTCAGCTGTATATACTATAGATTAAAAAGATCATAGATAGACCAAAACTATTCACTCCCCATTAGCTCAGCTCTCCTGGTAGATTCAAGTCTCTGGCCCCATTTGTTACTGCATAGCAGATGACCCCCCCCAAGGAAACAATACTTGCCTCTGCTAAATCTGGATTTTTATTTGGATATGCACTAAATTGAAGGTATACTGTACATATAGAGGCCCCCTCCTAAATAATCCTAAATCAATTTTTGCAAGATCCATTTTAAAGAAAGGGCTAAAAAAATCCCTGGGTTCACCCTTTTACCTGGATCAGTGCAAAAAAAGTTCATGGGTACGTCCTTGGGCCAAGCGCTACCCGTCCTCCAAATTTTACACAGTAGTCTTTGAATAACCCTGCTAACAGCACCCAGCACCCTCTTTGCAATGTACAGGAATTTTTACCTTTTGCCACAGAGGTTAGATTTTCGTGTTTGTTTGTTTGTTGGTCTGTTTCTTTATCAGCAGGATTATGTAAAAACTACTGTACAGATTTTGATAAAATTTTCACCAGAGATGGACCTTGGGCTACAGATGATCTTAAAGATGATCAGACTCAGGATGTGGATTCTGGATCACTTTTTTTAAGCATGTTGTTTAACATTGCAGGATACAGCATTTTTCCGACATTTTGGGTGCCTCCTTAGGAGGAGAAGGATATAAAAATATATCAAAATGTTTCCAAGTATTCAGAACTAGAGTGAGGAGCTTGGGTAAAAATTTTTTTGGGGGGGGGGGGGTAATTTTTACTTTAACTGTATATTTAAACTTAAATCTTTGAATTTAAAAACTGCAACATTGTCATGCTTGTTCTGAGCTTTTCACATTATCCAATATGATACATGAATTTTCCATGAGCACTGCTCTGCACACCATGTCAGAAATTTTTATTTCATTTTACTGGGTGACCGTTTCAGTGCAGTGTAACTGTCCTGACAGCTTGCCTGCTGTCTTAATGCGCAGTACATCAGGCTGATATTAAAAATGACAGATAATACAGAAATGCAAGAGGATAGATCACCTTTAAATTAATCACTGCACTACATCATAACCCTAATATAATTTGGGTCACAAGGTATTTTACAATTTGCTATAAACCTCATTTTCATTTCCTCATCTTGAAGTTGACAAACTCTAAAGTTTTTCTACTAAACCCATTTTCTAAAATACAGCACTGATCTCTACTGTTTATCATACACAAAGGCAAAATACAAAGCAGAAATAGTACAAACTCTGCACCTTACAGCTCATAGACTATTTTACATCTCTCAGCATTTATGCAGAATGCAATGATAAATGATGTCTGTGACAAGGACATTTGCTGTAGAATTTGCTTGAACTTTAATTCTGAATTCAGAAAATGGGAATGTCTGGAGTTTCGTAGGTTAGTTTTGTTTTTCAGGGGGTTATCAATAGATTCAAACTAAAATGCCTCTGGATATAACTGGACAGACAATTGAAATAATGATACCTTGGGTGTTAATTCAGCTCATATATTAAACTAGGCAAAATCTTTTTACAAATTTAGGAATATGTTCTTTGTGACCATTGAGGGGTTAATGTGTTATTTTATCTCTAAAGAGAATATACTGTAAGACTAAAACATACTTTGAATGTTGACAGTTTAGTCAGATTTGCCTTCAATCAAAATATTTCCTTTTTAAAGTTTATTTCTTGTTATCTGTCAATCATGAACCTCACTACAACAACTTTCAGTGATGATTTTGACCACACTAAATGCTACTGGTGTATGAAACCACATCAGACCCGCCACATGTCTGTTAAACGCTTCTGACAGGTTACACATTTTAACCAAATGGAAATTAGTTTGATTGGGAGCAATGCCAGACTGATGTGGTAAAGTGAATTAATTTGCTCCAGCAGATCTATGTGGTTCCCAGACTCATGACTCATCACAAACAGCTGAGCCTTTGACAAACACCAAAGTGATCCATTAGTCAACACAATCTGAAGTTTACATCTCTCATTCAGAAAAACACTTTTTTAAAACAATGACTGTTCTGTAACCATATAATATGTAGTTAATAATTTATCAATCTGTGTGTTTGTTGACTGTTAATGTAATCGGGGGAGCATTTTAAAATGTGCTTGTACATGGCAATACTTGTGAAGGTGGATGTAGCAGCCCATGGCTCTGCTCTGGTTTAGGAAGACATTACTCTCCAGGCCAGGCAGATAATGAAGCACAGTGTACAGATAGACAGATAAGATGACAGGCCTACGAATGTCTCTCTCCCTCTCTCTCTCTCCCTCCCTCTCTCTCTTCCTCTTTCTCATTTGCTCACTTGGTCACACTCTCTCAAACTCACTTCCTTTCTCACTCTTTTTCATCACACACACACACATACACGCACACGCACACTCACGCACGCTTACATACAGTGCACAGTCTGCTTTTCCCTTCTAGCCAAACACACACTCGTTTTCTTCCTGAGCATGATTAGAAGAAAATAGTTGTCAGGGGGAGAGAGATGGAGGACTGCATAGGGAAAGTGAGAGAGGGAGGGAGAGAGAGAGATAAATGGAGACATGAAGGGACATGTCATACAATTCACAGAGCACTAGGTCTGACAGGAACCCTCAGGACATGGCACTCGTTTCAAGTGGGGACCAAATGGAGGTGGCACCAGGCTGTCAGTGCTCTCTAGTTAATTAGAAGACATTGCCGTTCTGGCTCAGAGAGGGCAGTTGGAAATCACAGTCAATTACATCCAGGTTATAACATGAGTTTGGCACCGCAAGTCAACTTGTCACAGCTTATCTGATGCTGACCATAATAGCTTTATACCATACATCCACAGTCAATAATGACATATCTGCTCATGTAGATGCAAAGCTGAGTGTTTGATTGCCTTGATTTGGGGAAAAATTAGGACAGTGATCACATGTGGTTTCTCTTTATCTTTGTAAGCAATGGATTTAGTTGTCCAAGTTGTTAGCAAAGTCAAACAAATCAAAAGGAGATAAATCTTACTTAAATATTTTATCTTGAAGTTTATTTTTGCTAATGTCCTCTAGTGCTACACAATTGAAAGTCATATTCTGGTTATTGTGGATGATAATGCAACTGGAATTGAAGTCTGTTTGCTTGCTTTTTAAGGAAAATCCACAAATTACTGACCATTTAGAATTTTTTTTCTTAGACTGCTATGAACAAGTAGCAAAACTGAGATTATAATTGCACATGATTATATTTCAATTTGATAAATTGTGTGCTCTAATGTCAAGTTTACCTCAGCAATACAATTACAGTAGATTTGGAGATTAATAGGCAGATAGATTTTGCTGGATTTTGAAATGAGATCGAAGGCTCACTGTGAACTTTTATGTTTTACTCATTAGTGAAGATATTTTTGCCTTTGACAGGTTTTTAAACCAATTTACATTTTACTGTCAGTCTGTTTGACACACCTTTCTGTGTAGAGTGTTCGACATGAGAGTGCCCATAAAAACAAGCAAACAAAAACAAAAAAATACTCCAAGGAGAGTGAGAGGAATGCTGCTTTTAAGAAGTGCTTTTAATACCTTTGTTTGGCAAGATGTGAAAACGGGCATGGATTCTCACATTTGGCCCTTTCAGAAAAGTTCAGGAAAATGTTTCTACTCTGTATGCAGAATCTTTCAACAAAACCATCACCAGAAAACCACTCAGTGCCTGATCCCCATCTCTAAACACAAAGGAAAATGCCTGTCAAGTCTTGAAAGAAATCGTGTACCTGCATTTGAAAATCCATTAGGCAAGGTGTGGAAGCTGGAGTAACCGAGAGCAGTGGAAGCAGATGAAAGGGGTGACTCATTTCAATGCTGTTTCAGTGTGTTTTGAAGATGGAATACGGTCTCTAACTTGGCCACATAGGTGAAAGCAGAAAAGTTTATAGACACATGGTCATGCTTCTGTGTAAGCATGCGCAGGCCTGAGTGCACACATACACTTTTATTTGTAGATATGGACATGTGCATGCACACAGAATGTATGCACATTGCCCTCTGTGGCATCGACCCCCCAGTGTTGAAACCAAAAAGCAACAGGAATGCACACAAATCACAGCTTGAAGGCAGTGAGAGAAGGAGGGCAGGAGGGGTAATCAGACGTAAGAGCACTTGAGGAGAAAACTGTAGGTTGTTGTTCTAGTGCTTCTGTTCCAGACTTCGATAAAAAGTGTTTTGTTCTTCTCTCCCCATCCTCTTTGCTGTATTCTTCAATCTCTCCATCTTTTAGGCAAAACCAATTACCAAGAAACTGCTCTAACACTACCTCAGGTTGAAAGGAAAGTGCTTACTGTTTTCATGCACAGCATTTGCTGCTCTGTCTCTCTCTTTTTTCTTTCTTTGTGTAAAAAAGAAATATAGCCCCCATCTTTTTACCATTTTGTGATGCTAAGAGGGCCTCACTTGTTTGAGATCACTGCACTTAATATCTATAAGAAGGACATGAAATTCTGAGATACCAGGTTTTTAAGTTGGCCTCATCTGGTGTTATTCTCTTCTCAAAACCACTCAAAGCCAAATGAAAACACTCGGAGAAGGATAAGTGAGGCTTGCAAATGACCAGCGACAACTGAAAGATCATAGACCTTGTATCCACTTCACTTCAGTGGAATCGAGGTGTATGAATGAGTAGAATGACTCAATTAGTATCAGCAGCACTCAATTGTGTTCCCTCCCTCTTTTTAAAAATCAATTTTATGAAATTTCTCCCATTTTTTTAATCAATTTGGTTGCCCTGAAGACTCCAGGTCTGTCACTAATCACTCTGCTGTTGATTCTGGGTTAGAGGTTGGAGAGTCTACTACAGTACGTACAGTATGCGACAGAAATGAGAATGTTATTACAGTAGTGAAGTTACAACAAACCTCTAAGACTGAGATTCAGCCTGTGATATTTCGGTAATATCATGGCATCCTTTTCGTAGTATGATCTTGAGAACTTGTAAAGGATATGAGTGAGTGAAAAAGGCTGATATGAGTGAAATGTATATTCTAGTGCATTTTAGTATTTGATTAGGTATAGATGGATTTAAATTAGAGTTAGTAACCTTGGGGAATCTCATGATTCAGCTCAATTTTTTTGGAATGAGAATTTGATAGAGAATCAATATATAAATACAAAAGGGAGCAGTGAGACCACCATTGTTAATTCACTTTATCTGTGCATAACATCTCTGAAGGTTTGCAGTTTAATGAATGCTTAAATTGTCCCCTTCCACAGGTCACTTATAATGATTTAATGTCTGCTCAAAGACCATGCAGCAGTACAGATACCTGCTGACACAAGGCACATCCACTGGTTCACTGACAACTTAAAGTTGTGGTAAGTAGGTTAAATTTTTAAGTTGTAAAATTGCTGAGTGTATAAAAATGCAAAGTACATTGAGCTGAAAGTGCATTGTGAGAGAATTGATAATGATAATAATCAAGAAGATGGATAATGCGCAACGCTCAGACTAATGCTGCTTTTATGTCACATTGTTTGAATCTTCATTATGAGCAGTTTAATAGGAAAAACCTGTCACTTGCAATTATGAGTTGGACACGTCGGCTCATAGAACATCGTAGACTAAATATGTGAAGAAAACACTCACCAAAATATCTTTAAAATCCACTACTACCAGCAGTTCAAGGACAATAAATCTCATTACTACTAATAAACCTTTCATTCATTCATTCATTCATTCACTCATTTTTATTTTCTTGTTGACCCCTCTCAGTGGTACTAAGAAACAAAAAGCATTTACAAACAAAAACAGCAAAGCGGCAGACAGAAAACATGCCAAAAATCAAACACGGTGCACACCTTGTTGTACATTTCACAATTTGCAATTAACCTTGATATCTGACTTGCAGACAGCTGACATTTAGGTTTTTGATACAATAATCATCTGGTCAAAGAGGATGAGTTTCACTGTACGATATGACTACTATGAGCAAATGTTTCTGTCAGTACAGTGATTTTACGATAAAGGGTGCTAACCACATATTCACTGTCAACATTTTTTAGAAAACCATGCACATTTTCATCCCTGCATTCAGAGCACATTACTCTAATAATAGACTGAGTCAACATCACAACTGGATGCTGCTGATTCTTCTGAAAATGAATAAAATTAACATCATAGCTGCATAAGTGTATTTATACACAGATAGGTAAGGCCTACAAAACCGAGTGTTGTCACTTAGCACTCATTTGTCGAAGCTGTTTGATTCCATATAACATCTGACACCAGATGGTTTCCTTCTTTCTCGGACAAACTCTCGGAATGTATTATAACCTAATATACTGCCTCAAATGGGTATGTGGGTATTTATGTTGGTTAATTTCCATGACTATTATCATCATTTTGGTGATTTTGTTCATTTTTTAAACTTGGTTATTTTGTTTTTTAACCAATGACATTCCTTTATTCACTCATTTTTAATCATTTTGTAGTTTTTTTTTTTGTAAATTTTTGATAACCCTTTTGGTAATTTTCATCAGTCTTTGTTCATTTTGTTCACTTGTACTTATGTTAATTTTACATTTTACTTGACTGCTTTGCTCAGTTTTGTTCATGTTCTTGATCATTTTGTTTTTACTTGTTTTGTTCATTTACATTTTTTTGGTTTTTGTTTTTTGTTGCTTTTTCTGATTATTTTTGTGAATTTTGTTGCGTTTTATGAATATTTTTGTACATTTTGTTGTATTTTCTAATTATTTTGTACATTTCTGTTCATTTTGTTGCATTTTTCTGATTACTTTGGTACATATTTGTTCTCTTATTATTTCAACCTTTTTTTTACTCCTACACATTGAGGTGGATCAAAGTGTAACTGAGTATGAGTAAAACATATTCTGCAAAACAACTACTCTCAGAAGTACATTTTATGAGAAAATCTTCCCAAGTACTGGTAAAGAAGTAAATGCACTTCATTACTATGCATATCTGGTTGTGAATGAGAGGATGCTTCAATTAAAACTCAGTCAGTCTCACAAAACCCTGTTTCTCCATTTGTTAAATATTCAGCTTGGTTTATTCCCTTTAGTGGAGTATGAAAGATGCACTGAAACATAGTTGTGATAGATTTCCTCTCATTTCATGGTATAATTTAAAACTCATCTCTTCAGTGGCTGATTGGTCTGCAGGATGGTCTGCTGGAAAAGTAAACACACAGTCCCTCTGCCCCCACATGTAAATCCTGTTGGCTTCACTATCTTGTCCTTTTCCCAAACACTCACCAGCATTTACATTTTGCACAAACCACATCTACCGCAGTCCTAAAACATCACTGATTTTAGACAGAATAACGCTCTGCAAATGTCGTATGAGTTGCTCTAAGAAAGCTACACTTCAGTGAGCAACACCAAAGAGAGTAAGAATACCATAAGAACAGTAAACATAATCTATCTATAAAAGATGAATGATGAGGCTCAAAATAGCTCTTAAAAAATTATATTTATGGACATATTTAGGCCATATTAACTGTCTATGCAGCAGTCTTGAATGTAAATGCACATTAGCATATATTATGACTTTGTGAGCTACGCAAATAAGCTGCTTTAATTAGGGATAAAAGTAATCTTTTCCTCTCGAGGAAGTTTTCATGCGGCAAGTGGAGCACTTGGCTGTCAACAGGGAATTAACTAAACAAAAGCTCTGAGGAAAAGCACAACTTTTCCTCATCTGACTAATGCCCAGTGTTTTCTTAGTTAATGGGGTCATGATTAGTGCCTCACTCAGTGGTCTCAAAGCTCCTCAGCTGCAGACTCAGGCTTTGAGCTGCTTCAAACCCGATCTGAAACAGTAAATGTGGTTAGACATTTCTGGGTTGGCTAGATGGCATGTTGGATTAGTTGCTCTGCTAATTACGCTCTTAGACAATCAACAGCTAAGACTAAGGCTGCACTTTGATATTGAGCTTCATTTCATTTTGCAGAAAGTAAGTGAAATATATGCAATGAACGAGAAACAGAATTTTTTTTCCCTTTTCAATATAGTATATCTTTTGCATACCAAAGAGACACATAAAACTTTGAGTCAGATTGGTAGCACTGACTCGCATGACTTATTTTTGTATTTTTGTGGGAGCTCTTGCCTTCACCTACAATTTTCATATGTCATTGTCAAGCCACAATGGTGGTTTGTTTGCAGCTCACTGTGGTTACACTGATCAGCTTTTAAGTGATCAGGAGTCAGATTTTATCTCTCAAAGAAATAATGACCTGCTTGCAAAAACTTAAACTATGTCTCAAAAACTTGCTGTTTTAACCAGTGCCGGTGACCAAGCAGCACAAATGACTGTATGTTATGAATCTTAGGTCCATAAATAATTTGTCACTATAAAATTGCTGACTAATGATTGTCACACTTTCCGCATGGGATGAGGTGTGACACATGTCAGTAACTCTCTTCACGGAAGTGACAGACACCAGATTCCATTACTGACAGCATCAGTGTGAGGGTGATGAGAAAGTGAAACACATTTACCACATACTGAGCATAAAATCTAAGCCCATTAACAGGATTTAACAGAAATCTTCATACTTCATGGTTTACATTTCTGTGGTAGATACTCGAGATAGACCGACACTGCATTTTTAAAGGCTGGTATAATGATGATTGAAATTGACACTGTCAGAAATTTATTTGAAACTGGACTGAACATCCAAGTCTGAGCATTTAACCAATAAATCTGAAACTGAAAATTAATCTGACAATAAAAATAGGTGATTTTAAGTGAGTTATTTATTTATTAATTGTTTTTTATTCTTCAAATTAATCGTTTTTCCCTAAAAAAATACCTACTATCAGAGGCATTTCCTGCCAATACCAGTAGTTTAAACAACATGTCAGTTAATTGTCCAATCTGATTAGTCAGTCTGTAATGGATTCAGACTACATACTCAGTGATTTTTCTTTATTTTTAACATTTTAAATCTTGTACATTAATTCTCAAAGCTGTTAAAGAACATGTATGTTAACCCAGAGCATGTCTTATATGTCAGAAGTAGCCAGATTTAGCTTTGGTGACAGCTTTGCACACTCATTACATACTCTCATCAGATTATCATGAGTTAATTCGCACTGTTTGTTGCCTTCTTAATGTGCTTTACACCAACAGTCTTGTGCAGAAGAAGGCTAGGTAGTCACTAGCTATATTAGTGCTACTGTACAAACAATATTATGGCAAGAAACACTTGTTACATAAAGAGAAAAGACACTCCATCATTGCTTTAAGAACTGAAGGTCCAATTTTCAGTCCAGAAAATCTCAAAAACTGAAATTGACTCTTGTGTCTCATGTGAACTGTTCCAGGAAAGGAATATCAAGTGTTACCTGTCCTGCACAGGTTAAGTTCATTAGAAATTTATCAGAAACCACTAGTGTACAGTACTTCAGATAGCACTGTATGTCCAAAGGCATGTACAGACGCTTGACTGGTAGTGTACGTAATAAAATTATGAAAACAAACATTTGACACTTAATATAGAAATGCATGGAGTAATTGATGCAGTAGCATGTCTTTAATCAATAACTGTGTGCATTTCACACCGGCATTTTTTCCAGAATTTTATATTTATAATATGAGGATCACAATGAGGATACACTGTGTAATTTCTTTACTGTCTGTTTTAAATTTTGATAATTCAAGATTTTTTAGTCATATTAAGAGGATAAAATAAAGATACTTGAGTGGTGGTCTTCCTCTGGAGAACCCTTGAACAAATACTCTGGAGTATTCATAGAAATCCTTGAGAGTATTTGGTGTCCTACAGTCTGATGGTGGTGAAAAGTACAATAATAAAAGGGTTTGCTCACACCTTTGGATTTCTATACAATTTTTCCTTGGTAATATTTAGAAATAAGATTGTTTGTTAAACACATTCATCTTTTTTGTCCTTTCAAAACAAGTAAGTGCAGCACTGAATCGTAACTGATAACCAGTGTTCTTTTTAGTGACCAACTGAAGCAAGACAGATGAGCTTTCTGTTGAGCAGCAGCCTCTGCCATGTATCTCCATCAGAGTTGCTCCCCTATTGGGCTCGGGGTTCAAGCATTTCCTGGTTTGGTCACATGGTCATATTGATTTTTTTTTCTGTTTTGTGATCCCGCTGGCTACTGAGCATCACCTGGGAATAAGGAGTTGTGTGTTTGATTTCATGGAGTTATTATAGAGACACAGGGGGCTAGGTAGTTTTAGGAGCATATAGCCCACACGCACACATACACTGCACATACACTCATATGTAGACACACACACACACACACACACAGTAGGGGCCGATTGTTTCAGATGATGGATGCCACACTCTCACCTGTCAACACAGTGCCCCTGCTGCTTTTAATTGCCCAATCAGAAAGCTGGAACATTTGTTATTGTAGGGCAGTTAGGGCCAGATGGCAAACCACACACAAAGTACACATGCAGACACACAACATCTATGTTTCTTTAATCATCATTACGTTGACTGAGGATGAACATCGCCTAAAAGAATCTGAAATGTCTGTACTTTGTGTATGCATGATGTTGACGACAGTGCCTTGGAGTTGTCACAACACATTAAAACATGATGACACCTGTAAGTACATGCTCTCTTTATAGCAGTCCACTTTAATCTCAAGAACAACAATCACAATTTGCCAATGAAATGTAACAGTATGGTTGTTGTGCTGACATGAAGCTGTGACAAAACACAACTTTTTTAGACAGATAAAAAGAAAAGAAGTGTAGAGGAAAATAAAGTCTAATCAGTTTTGCTTTGCCTTCACAGATTTTTCATCAGTGATGACTGAGTTTTCGCTTTTGAGCTCTCTGCCAGGATCTTTCCCTCGGGAAGTTAATAAACTCAACCAAATATGGTTAAACTGTCAAACTATAAACTCAAATCAAAGTTATACATGTCACCTTGATGCAGTGTGCCTGTTAGGTTTGTGGGAATGCAGCGTTGAAAAGATGTGGGACAGAAGGTCTCATACTGTTCATGCAGCTGAGTGATGGAGTAGATGCTGTTCTATGCATAAACAAAAGGGGGCAGTATAACACCAGAGAAAATAGATCTCATTTAATCCATTGCTTCATATTTTCTCTGTCTGTCTCTCTGCTTCTGTCGTCGCTTCTTGATATCACTTTTTTCCTCTACATTCGACTTCATCTCTTTCTCTTTGTACGTTTGCCTTTCGGATTGCTTTCCTAACAAACACACCCATAACACACAATAATACACAAAGTCACATATACATACACATACAGAACCTCAC
This sequence comes from Pseudamia nigra, assembly GCA_029823295.1. Classification (NCBI taxonomy): domain Eukaryota; kingdom Metazoa; phylum Chordata; class Actinopteri; order Kurtiformes; family Apogonidae; genus Pseudamia; species Pseudamia nigra. The sequence goes on from JAQQAE010009371.1 coordinate 13,222, forward strand.
ATTCACAAGTGTGAAGTAATCTCAAGTCTGATACACCCCGCTCAATTATGAGCTACAATGCGTGTAATTAGAAAAGAATAAAATGCATTTCAGTTTTCATTAATGAATTTCATTGATTGGCTCTGTCTCTTTGTTCCTTGTTTTGATGAAGTTAACTTTGAGGGGAATAAACACAACACTTCCAGCTCAATAAGACCAGCTACAGATGTGCTTGTGTGCTCATGTGCGTGTCACTGACTGCCAGTGTTGTCTTTGGCCTGTTTGTCATGGTGCATTTCTTTAATCCGTCTAAAAAGAGAATATACGTAGAACTAGGCCGTAACTCAAAGCATACAATCGTAGTACATAGAGAGAATTAAAATCAGAAGAAAGAAGTAATAAATCACAGGATGATATGGGGGGTGGGGGTGGGGGGTGCAAGGACTGTGTTAAAAAAAGCAGCGAGGGGCAGAGAGCAGGCTAGAATAGATGAGGTGAGGGGAAAAGACATAATTAGTACTGTGTTTGGGAACATCTTGCTGCAACACAGTAAAATAGACTGCAAAAATATGAGTTGGAATAAGAGAGATGGAGCCAAATTGAGAGTACTTTTATATATTTCGAGCTATGCAGTACAGCGTGTGCGTTTGTATGTGCGTCAGACACTTGTATACATTTTTGTTGCCATGAGGGCATGTTAAGTCTCATGTTTGGGTATTTCATGGGTTCTTGTATGTCAATCACCATGCATGGATTGTTGGGTGCATTTTATGCTCACACCTTGTTTTCATGTATTTTTGGTGCCACAAACTTGTGTGTTTCTGCCTCCTGTGCTTTTCCAACAGTGTGTGCGTGCGTGCATGGTGGAACAGAGGCTCTGTGTCAGCAGTGGTGTGCCCTCAGTGAGCCTGTCTCTAATTACAGTCTAGGGTTTCAGCATTTCAGCCCGTCCATCTCCCTGTTTAAACCCGGCTAAGGCAGCCAGGCCCCACTGAGCCAAGGTAAACCATACAGCTAATTAGACAGACCAGCTTCCATCTCTGTACCAACAGGGGAGGTGGCTTGGGGGGGCTGGAGAAGGGAGGGGCATGGATAGAGAGAAGAAGGAGGGAGAAAAGTGGGGAGTGAGGAAGAGAAAGCTGGAAATAAGAAATGCAAGGAAGAGATAGAGATGTTCAGAAAGAAGTGTGGAAAGGAAGTAGGAAGACAGGATGTTGAGAGACAGAGGGACAATGTGAAGATAAAAGTAGACAGAGCTAAGTAAAAAAGGAATGTCTTTTTACATTTCATTTGTAAAAACTCAGTGTCAGAAGTGTAGTGCACCGCCTTGTGATATTAATAAAGCCTCTTTGCACAAAACACCCCAAACACTTCATCAAACACTTCATCAAACATCTCCTGCTAAGTTGTTTCTGTTTCATTTGCACATGTTCATTCACGTGTGTG
>JAQQAE010009372.1:0-14645 GCA_029823295.1 Pseudamia nigra
CTGCTCGGATGTAAGGCTCGTGTAGACGGGCAGTCAGGGACAGTGAACAGGGCCCAGATATCTGTACCAGATTTTTTTGTCAGGCAATAAACTTTAGTGACTTTAATATCCTCGTTCCTGCGTCCTTTTAATCTTACAGAATTACCACGACTTCAGTAAGAAAAAAACCCTAATCTCATCATCTATCCTTATACTGAACAGCAGTGGTCCCCAGATTGTTTCTTAGTCAGAATGTTGGTCCCTGGATCAAAATCAGTTGACAACTCTTGCTTTACAGCAAAAGTCAAGACCCTACTGGAGTCTCTGTGAAGTTAAAAAAAAACACAGAATCTGAAAAAACAACAAAATCAAAAACACCGGCATCCACTTTATCATTTAAGTCCAGTATTTACTCAGCAGTTCTTTTAAATCTGGTCTGTTCCACCAACCAGCTACAAAATTGCTTCTGTGTTGACTGTCAGAGATTCAGCTCTTTACACCAGCCACACATTTATCTTATTTTTCCGCTGTGATGCTGGGAGATAACAGAGACAGTGAAGGTGAGCTTGTGGCCATCAGACTGGATGTCTGTTTCTTATCTGACGAGCAGAAAAAGTCGTTTAGAAATTGCCTCCCACACTAGGGTGTTTATTTTTTGTGGGATTGGCTGAACCGAGCATTTATGCAAGTTATTTGATTGAATATTAATAACTAAAGTGTTTCATAACACTGCTTCACTAGCTCTGAAGCAGCCCACTCTGACTTGAGTGGAGTTTGAACTGCATATCTGAAGTTCAAAAAACACATTTCCTTTTTATTTTTGTATGTTTGTCAGCACAGACTTTAAAGGATGATTTCATTTATTAAGGAACAAAAATATCCAATCTTACTTGGCTGTATGTGGAAAAAATATTTGCCCCCTAAACCTAATTACTGGCGGTATCACCATTGGCAGCAACAAGTGTTTTGACAACGAGTCTTTAAGGGTGCTTTCACCCCTGTTAGTCCAGAACAGTGGTTCGATCGGGCCCACAAGTTTACAAAATACTGTGTTTTGGGTGACACACAGCATTTGTAGAGGGAAAAATCCAGCAGACAATAATATCAGCTATAGCTTTATTTTGGAATAATGAATGATACTATTTTACTTGTTTTTGTGGCAATTTATTATTATCATCATTTGTTTGTGCAAAAAGCACAAATACTGCTGTTGTTTCAGCATGGAAATCGTATTCGGGTCGAAAACACAGTGCGCTTCTTTTTGGCATGGAGAAGACTGACATAGAGAAGTTTACGAGCTTCTTGAAATGTACATCACAGCTTGCTACGGAAGCCTCCATTGACCAAAAAGTGCTACATTACAGACAGCTGGATTGAGTCGAGTCTGGTCAGTGTTCTCACCATCAGCGAACCGCACTGGAGTTTGGATGGAGACGTACCGAACTGTACCGAGACCCCCTTCTCGAGGTGGTTTCGGTACAGGTCTTCAGTCCGAACCAAATCAAACTGGTCCACTTTCACATTAGCCCAAACGAACCGAACTTGCAGGTATTCCGGACTCTGGTCTGCTTTAAGCGGACTAAATGCTATAGGTGTGAAAGCACCCTAAGATCACTGTTGAATTTTGACCCACTCTTCCTTGCAGAATTGTCTTACTTTAACTGCAGTGGAGAGTTTTTGAGCATGGACAGCCTGTTTAAGGTCATGAATTTAAGTGAAGAATTTCACCAAGCCAGTCCAAAACCTCAGACTGGCTGATGTGTTTTGGATTGTTGCTCTGCTGCATTCTCCTGTACTTCCACTGTGTTTGACTGTTATTTTTATGAAATGCTGTGTTACTTTTACACCACATGTACCGAGATACACCTTCAGAAAAATTCAACTTTGGTCTAATTAGTCCATGGAATATTGTCTCACAAGTCTTGAGAATTATCAAAGTGTTTTATGGCAAATCCTAGCTGAGCCTGAGATGGGGACTGTTCCTTTTTGTCACCAGTGCTTTTGACTTTGGAACTCTCCCATGGATACCATTTTTACCAAGTCTCTTTCTTATTGTTGAATCATGAATGCTGATGATAACTGAGGCGAGGCTTGCAGTTCATCAGATGTTGTTTTAAGTTCTTTTGTGAGCAGGTGTATGGCTAGTTAAAATGAAAATCCACCCACCCATCCATCTAACCAACCATCCATCTATAATCTTCATGAGGGTTGGGGGGGCCCTGCCACCTGACTTAGGGCAAAAGCGGAATACACCCTAGATGAGTAAGCAGTTCGTCGCTGGTCTGACATCTAGAGACAGACAACCATTCACAGTCATTCATACCTTTGGGCATTTTAGAGTGACCAATTAACCTAACGCCTGGTACATGTTTTTGGCTGTGGATGTGAATGTGCAGCATGGTTCTTAGTGCACACAGCTGCTTAATTCTGTGGTTACATTCATTTAAAGGTGAAGTGTCTGTCAGTGGTGGCAACACAAGTATCATACCAGTTGAGGAGTGTTTTATGCATGTCTGGTTTGGTGCTGTTACTGTTCGGTTTGCACTTTTTGTACTGCTCAGCCGCCAGCAAGTGCAGCACTTGGATGCATGTACTCAAAGGCCATGGTTGACAGATGCTGAATGGCACACTGGCAGCGGTGTCAGTGTCAGCTCTGCAGTTCCCTCTAGCTGTCTGACTTGTAGTGGCCTCAATCGAAATAGGATACATGAGTGCAGCCTCAAGGCCTTTGCAGCATTAGAACGGCAATTACTGGGGTAATTAGTCTGACGATGTGGCCCACGTGGAGTCAAGGGATGGCCTGATGATTTTTTTTTTACTGTGATGTCATCCATCCGGTCTAATTTTAAAACATTCCTTCATTTGTTTTCCTTCTTTATTTAGTAACATTCTATCTTTTACCCCTAATGGAATGTCTTGGCATTGAGGAACACTGCGGCGTCTTTGATAATGACTCCTCATTAGCTTGATGAACTCGGCAGACCGCATAGCGTATGTGCCAAGGTAGTCCACAAAATAATGCCAGAATTCTACAGAACATCGACAGCCTACTATGCTCCATTATAAAAGAGTCTTCATCCTGCTGAGTGGTTTTTAAGGCTGATCTGGTTTATGAATATAGATGGCGCTGTCCAAGATCAGCAGATGAGCTCTGCTTTACTGTGGATTTCCTGATTTACATTTAGCTTAGTCCCCTGCAACTGTGAATTTGTGCAACACACAGAGAAGCTTAACTAAAATCCTTAATTGCAAACATGAAAAAAATCAAGCATCTGTAGAGACAGTAAGGGGGATTTGGAACAATGTGCTCTGTCAGTGTTGATGGAGAAGTGCGTAGTGAAAAGGAAGAGCCAGGCAGGAATCATGGATCATTGTAATTCACACTGGCACTTCTCTATCTGAAACACCTGCCTTTTAAATTTCACCTTTGGTTGCTCTTACTCCTCTGAGTGTAATCCCACCAGTGTAGTGCCTTCCATTTGGGTTTCAGTGTTTTTTTGATGCACTTATTTTATTTTAATACCGTCTACCACACATTTGCATCCACCTGTAACTGTAATGTGTGTGTCTGTTTTTGAAAGTTATTAAGTGCCAAAGGTCTAAAACTAAGCTTCTGCTGCTAACAATCCTTCAAACTCGCTATTTTCAGTTAATGTTAATGTCACACTACTAGAGCCAACATGATTTTCTCTACTTACCAGGCAGAGCTGTTAGTTTTTATTGCGGCCACATGATGGCAGCATTATGCCACCCAACTGAAGCATCAGTCCTTGACCTCGTTCATCTCAGCACTCTGTCCGGTGTGTGTGAGTGAATGTATGTGAACTGTTACCTGGGTGGTGCTTGAGGTTTCTCTCTAGTGACTCATTCATCCTGAGATGACTAACACAGACACCACAGTGGACAGTCATAAGTGCCGTAGGAGCCAAGGTTTGGCTGCAGACAGCTCACTAACGTTCATTATCTATGGAGACTTTTATTGGAATGCACAACAGCAGGCGAAAAGTAGGAGAGAGAAGCCAGACCCTTGGCTACTTTGTGAAAATAAAACAGTAGTGTTTTTGTTTGCTCAGCATTTCTATGCTGAACACTGGTTTGACAATCAGGGCTGTGAACTGGTGGCTCAGCAGGCGAACAACCATGAAGTACCAGAGTCACAGCTTTCAGTTTGTTTGTGGCAGCTTCTCTTTCCATCCATCATTTCTGCCACTCTACCAAATGAATAAGAGAAGACATAAAATCTGAGAGTATAATTCATAATTAAACTTAGGCAAAGAGAAAAGAACTATAATGATGTGCCATGAAAATTCACATTTACGGTTCCAGTAAGTTGGTTGGATGGCTTTTTTGTACAAGTCATATGCACAACCCATACTCACGACTCACATCACTGCACACAATTCATTGGATTCAGCCCGTCATAGGCAATTTTTCAATCTCTTTCTTTGTTTCTGTCGTGGATGTGTGTTTGCCTTGAAGTCAGAACCACAATCTGATTACTGCATGTTCAGTAAGACCCCTCTTTGACACATATACACAAACACATGCATGAAAACAGAGCAAGAATGGCATGGGAATGTTTTCCGGAGCCACTTCGGTTGTCAGTGGTAACCGGTGAAACGGTTTTCATTTCCTATGTAGATTTAGAATTACTCCTCTCCTGATCTGCCTCTCTATCTCTGCTCTTCATGTCCTTTTTCCCTTGAGTAAGGGCTTGGGTTTGGTTTTACTGACGTGAGAGCTCTTGCAACGGATTACTTTGCAGTGAGAGGTTCACTAATGATGAGGCATAATCTCTCACTTTTTTTCTCCTGACTTCCTTTGCCATTTATTCTGTTTCTTAGTTTGCTTTTACTATTTTAAATTTCAAATCACGCTATTTCCATTTACAAATCGGGCTTCTCAGCAGAAGACATGTTTGGGAGAGGAGAATTAGCTTCCTTTGGTGTATCTACCTTTGATTTAAGTTATTGCAGACAAAGAGGTGTGCTGAAATTCACAACCATCCAAAATTTAACTATTCTTTCTGGCACTTTCAATATATAGAAAGGAATGTCATGTCTGTCTGTGTCCACATTCTCTCACCAACGACACAATTTAGTTTTTACTTGCCTTAATCACAGCCACTGGTGCTCTTTTTCAGAGTGTTCCAAGGACTGCAGGGCATTTCCTGTTTTTTATACAGCCATTAAAGCATCATTATGTATCAGGGTTCACCTTCAACACTAAGTATCCCCTCTGTCATCAGGTGATAAATGGCCTACAAGCCTTGAGCAATGCTCTTTCTCTCACCTACGTACAGCCCAAAACCACAGTTCTTACTGTTCACCTTAAATGCATCATGGAGGTCATGAAGTGGCCGTTGCTGACTGATCACCCTCTCAGAGGAAGCTGGCCACAGGTGCACTGAGCTGTGATCTGCAAAAGATGTTTCATTAAATTTCTCTTTAGGTTCCTCAAAGTGTAGGAAAACTGACCCAGCATTACATTATCAGTTTATTTAGTTTTTTGGACTGGATCATAAACAGAGGTGGGTAGTACAGTACTGAGGCACATTTTGTCCTTTGCAGTTGAGTAGGTTTTTTAAAAAATGCACTTTTGAGAGGAGTTGTTTTTCAAAGTGCTTTCTGCTTTTACCCAGTCACATTTGGAATGAAAAGATGAACTTCTACTCAGTTACATTTGGCCACAATTCGATGGGGGGTGGGGGGTAAAATGTACAAAATAATGAACAACCAAAGAAAAATCAATTAAATGTAAAATATCATGTGTAAGTAAGCAACAAAATGAGCAAAAATATTTTTAAAAAAACTAATCGCAAAAATGAACAGAAAAGGGAAAAAAATTGCAAAATATTTAAAATATTCAATAAAACTGAGAAAATAGTCATGTAAATTACAAAATTAGGCCACACAGTAAGCACGGGTGACCAAAATATGCAAAAATGAAGAAAATAATCAAGTAAATTAACAAAAATAACCGAATTGAACAAAAATCCACAAAGTAGGCAACAAAATGAGCAACCATGCACAAAATAATCACATAAAGCAACACATGCTGAACAGGAAAAAAAAATCCAAAATATGCACGAAAATGAGTAAAAGTGAACAAGTTGAGTAACAACACTGGTAAAAAGACCCAAAAAATTTGATTAAGTAAAAATATGAAGAAAATAAAACAATTGAACAAAAATCAATGTATGATCAAAGTATGAGACTGTAAGAATTCCACATTATGAAGTTATTCACTACTTGATGTTTTAATTATAAGTACTAATGTTTTTCTTCTACTTGTGAGTCACTAGAATGAGAACGTCACAATACTTTTACAATACTTCAGTACTGTTTCTGTGTATTCTATCCACCAGTGATCATTAAAGTCTACTTCACACGAACAGAAATTTTCCTGAGATGGATGTTTTCTCCTTCCATTTAAATGAGAATTCTTTCTAAAAAATACCTCTGCACACAAGAGAATGCAAAAAGAAGACACAACAATAATACTCCATCACTGTATTGCAGGTAATACACCGAGTAAAATCCAGACTATCCTGTTGTATCTGCTAAGCCTATAAGATACAGTACCAGTAGCCTCTGTATGTGTCATTGTTATATTTTCACGTGTGCATGCGAATGACATAAACCAAACATGGGTAAGATGCTCAGTTTTACACACATAAACCTGAGTTTTCTGTATTGTAGAAAGAAAAAAACAGACATACATCATCTGTTTGCATGCAGATGAAAAGCCAAAATGCAGAGAAAAATATCCCACTTTGGGTGAACATGTTTAAAGCATTTGCACCATTTTATCCAGAAATCCTTATTACCTTTGACCTTCTTTTTGTGTTTGGATTTTGGAATTTGCATTGTTTGCATCTAGAAAGCTATATGGAACATGCAACCTCTGCGCAGCTGTTCATCTGTTCTGGTGATGGAGCTATTGGCAAGCCCTTTTCCAAACAGCGGCTCACACATTGGCTATGTGAAGGCATTTCACATGCCTGTGAGCTAGCAGACTTAGACCCCCCGGAGCCATTTGAGCACACTCTACCCAGCTTTAGACACTCTGTTGAGTGGAGCATCAGTGAAACTATACCTATTTGAAGTAGTCTTCAATGTGGATATTTGCTTGCCTTGATGTTTAATCTGTTGCTATCTGTTTAATACTTCCAGATCATTCTCAAAGCCGTCCATGCTCAGAGCTACTTTGGTCTGCTGAAGTGCTCCTATTTCCTTGTAACTAAAGGTTTTCCAAAAGAATTCTACCTATATATATGTATATGTATTCCTGTATATACACACATACAGGAAGAATTCTTTTGAAAAACATCTAGTTTATGTACACACATAGCGACATTTAGCTTTGATGACAGCTTTGCATTCTGTCATCAGATTCACAAGCTACTTACCCCAAATGCTTTTTGTTTCACAGCTTAAGTCACAGTTAATATGTGTAATTACTTTCCTTCTTAATGTAATTTAGACCATCTTTTTTGTGCAGAGGAAGGGTGTGTACAGTGTCAACAGCCCTGTTAGTGCTGCTAAAACTACTGTTTAAAACTGAATATGATCTGACATTAAATACAGAAGAGTTTGGATGTCTTCAATATTGATGTACAATGTTCAAAACAATAATGATATGGCTAACACCTCATTTCCATAGTGATATAATGATAAATATCACGATAATTCATTCATTCAGTAAATTGAATAAATGTACGTAAACTGAACACATGAATATAATTCAAATGTACATATGTACTTTCTCCTAATTGGTTGTTGTACTCCCCTTTTTCCCATCCTTTGTGTAAAATTAAATTTAAACGGGTAACAAAATGTAAAATCAGATCATATAAAATGTGTGGGAAGTAGAAAACACCAAATCTAGGATTAAAATGTGAATATGAAGAACTGCTTCAACAAAAATAAATGCAAATTATACAATACCAAATGCAAACATGGACATTTCATAGTTAAATAGCATCACCCTTAGTACATCTCTCTTTCATTGTTTGATATTATTTTCAAATGTTAGATACTTTTCTTCAAATATTTGCTCCAGCTCTTTTTTTCCTTCCTCCTCCTCTCTCCGCTTCTTATTTCCCCACGATTTTTATTTTCTTTAGTACCCACTGTGTTATTACAGTAATCTGACACAAAGCAAACACTATCGATTTCTCCTGGCCCCATCACGCCTTCATCCCATCTTCTGTCCTCACTCTCCTGCCTCCCACCTCATCTCTGTGACCTCCCCTTCACTGACCTGCCCTTAATCGGTCTGCTGCAGTTTCACCTACAGGATCCAAGCAGCTGTCAAACAGATCCCTGCCTGTTGAGGTTAACCTTAAGTGGGCCTGAGCTGGGGCCAGAGCCTGGCTTTTGAGTGGTTCTCAGGGTCTAGGGCCCTCAGGCACAAAAGGAGGGCCAAAAGCATTTCTTTGAGAGCACCAAATCTCCTGTCTCCTCTTCTCCCTTTCTGCAGGCCTCTCTTCCTCCATCCCTGCCTCCCTCTCACCCTCCGTCCCTCCTTCCCTTACCCTCTACCCCCTCCAGACTCTCTGTCTGCACTGACACCGCCTTTAATAAGGGGGGAGTGGGGTGCACTGTTTATTTGTGTGGTGCGAGGTTAAAAACTTCCCCCTTAATTGACATTCCGGTAACACTTTCCAATAATGGGGGAGCAATTTCCTTGAAATTGATGTGTGTCCACCGCAAGGAAAAACACCGCTTCTAGCTTGCACTCACCCACGGATGACCTACACTTGTGCTGGGTCTTTGTCTGTGTGTGCGTGTGTGCCTGTGTCAGCGTGAGAATTGCTTCAATGGTCTTCCTCTGGCAGTAGCAGCGTGTTTTTGTGTGTTTAAGAAAGCAAACACACATTTCAGTCATACTGCATTTCTAGGCCACTAATATGTGTTTGTCATTGTGTTGATTTAAATAAATGTGTGCATATTTATAGTGTTTATAAATGACTACTGTATGTGCACGTACACATGGGAATGTGCTTGCTATATGCGTGTTTCTGTAATTATCTTGTTTTCAGAACTTTTGTTAGCCTATTTATTGCTTGCACAGCTTTCATTTCTGACCCGAGTGAGGTGGACATAAATAAGTACTTCAAATATTTTCATTTTTCATTTATTCCACACGCCAGTGAGTGACAGTTGTACTGCCTCAAAATGCTAAAACAAATTCACAGTAGAAAGCCTATTTTGCCCACTGCTCAATCAATGTCTGTCTGTGAGAAAGTATGCAAACATAAACATCTCCCTCTGCTGCTGACTGCATCCTTGGCCTAAACGGCGACCACTGGATACGACTTGCGGTGCAGTGACGCTCAGTGTTAAATGTATGTGTGTGGAGTGCAACGAGAGAAACAGAAAAAGCAGAAGACACACTGTCAATAAGTAGATGGGTAAGTGTGATAAATGCGCGCGGAAGCATGTAAGTGTGTGTCAGTGTGTGAGCGTGTGTCTGTGTGTGGCTGCCGGCAGACGCTGGCTGGTTCCTGGCCTTGTCATTCTGTCTCCCACATGCTCTCTGATGTGGTTTGAGGCTGTGGCTTTCACTATGGATGGGGATAGCCACCGCACACACTCACACTGTTCTCACATGTCTGTGGAAACACACATTGCACGCTGGTATGCAGTCACATTCTCAGAAATGCAGACGCACATACTGAACCAACGCACACATAGACACACGCAGCTCAACCCCTGAAGGATGTAACAACACATCAATGGCTTGCCAAAGTGTCTGAATGGACGCCGGAGCGCAATCGTAGACTAACACACACATTGCGCTAGACGCCATCCATGGTGCTGGTGGGCTTCCACAATAAGTGGTTAGTTAAATTATATCAAAGACAGATGTTGGCGTTCGTCCCATCATACTTTGTGTGTGTGTTTATGGCGTGTGTGTGACTGAGAAGGAGAACAGCGATATGCAGATCCTTGAGAATGCATGATGAAACCATTTTATTTACACTGTCCTTTTTAGTGGATACTTTGATCTCTTATCAACTATATTTAAAGATTAAGTGTGAAATTCTGGGGGGGGTTTAGGGGGATCTCATTGATGAATTTAAATATAATATTCAGATTTACACTGCCTGTCAAAGGTTTCCTTATTTGTATTTTTTGTACAATGTACGTTAATACTGAAAGATTTCAATTCAAGGTGGGCCTTGTCAAGGGTCAATTTCTGCCATTTCTTGCCTTATTAATGTGCTTTATCAGTTATCTTGTTGAGAAGGAGGGTGAATACAGAGCCCTATTAGTGTTACTACAACTACTGCACAAATCCATTTTATGGCAAGGAACACTAATAAAAATAATAAAAAAACACCAAAGGAGAAGGGTGTCTAAACTTTTGACTGGTAGTGTGTGTTTCCATTTGTAACGAGAAGCATTGTTTTCATTACTTTACCCCTTTTTAAGGCAAGGAACCCTATATGGTAACTTTGACAGGCTCTGACATTTTGGAAAAGGGACTTATTTGTTTTCCTGACAATGAGGAGTTTAAAATTTAAATAAATTAATACAATTTAAAATGAGCTGTTTACAGTACATCTACGAAGGGAGCATGTAACCTTCACATAATCCAATATGTTTCTAAAATAGACAGTTTCTACTTATGTTTCATACTTAGTGCATTACTGTTATTGTCATGTTTGAGTTAATATCTACATTATCCAAAAATCTCAGGATGGACAAACCAAATGCTGGCTCTAACAAGGGCTTTCTGCATTTTTAGGCACGGTAGTCATTTCATTACAATATGCAACTTCATCACTAGATTCATCCTAATATTACACACAGGGCCTTTAAAGGTTTCATATTATGACACTTAAATTTATATCTATACAGCTTGTATGTGTCAAATACTTTGGCAAGGGTGTTGACAAAATAACCGATGTTAATTAGATTTTTCCTCTGTTTTCCAAGGGTGTCTTTGTCATTCTTTCTCACTGTGACCATTTCCCTGTGAGTTGTCATAATTGCCCATTTTTAATTAGAAAACAATGAATAACTGAAACACGTGTCATTCCAAAGGTGACCTGGGATTATATTCTGTTTAAAGGCTACTATAAACACAACCTTTTCATGGACAGTTCACTGAAAAAAAAAAAAAAACTTAAAAAAACTATCTTGCATGTTGACCAGATACTCATGGGGGCGTGGCTAATTTTAGCTTGTGTATAATTGTCTCTAAAGTCACGTTTTAAAATGTAGATTTCTACAAGCTCTTTGGGATGGAACTAATGCAGTTTAGCTTGACTGTAATTGGTTATAACTTATGATGTCACAAAACATGGAAAACAGAAATGGCTTGATTTTCCTACTGACCTGCAAGATCATGTTTTTACTGTATTTATTTTACACCACAGGGTTTGTATAAAGCTCAAAACCCACAAAAGGTGCATTTTCACAGTACGGGACCTTGAAGCAAGATAGCAAACACTGAAATAGAGATAAACTGGTTGAAAGTCTATTTAGTTCAAAAGGAGATATAACATTTATCCTGGAAAAAACTTTACATTTCTTCTACATTTATTTTACCTAAGCACACTAAAGACTAACCCTTGTGATTGTGATTTTTGATGACTATCCCTTGTCTGGTGTTCAGTGCATAGAAACTCACACCCACTGCCACCTCCTTCGTGATGTCCATAAAGAGCAAACCTCAGCAGGCAACGTGACAGGGTGTTAAACACACTCATATGCACACACACACACGCGCACACACGCACAGATCAGCACTTGCACACAGCCGTATATCTATGCACACATGCCATAGAAAAACCACAGTCTCTCGTGTACTTATATACACAAACCAGAGTCTCTCTCTCACTTTTTCTCTCACTCTTTCTTTATCTCTCTCTTTCACTCTCTCTCTCTCACACACACACACTTTTTTTCACTCATACACACTGGTACTCGGCCTCAGTAGAAACTCTGTATTACTGACCCCTCCTGGTTACATGGTGAATCGGACATTTGGCAGGACTTGTGCATGTTTACACAAATCTCTAATACATATCTCCTCTAATGAGATGCCAGACTCCAAATCTGCTACTAGTGAAATATGATGTGTATCATGAAAAGGGACAGGAGAGGTGGAAGCAGGGGAGGGGTGGGGGTGGAGGTATGGCAAAAGAGGCTGAGCTTATTTAATTTGACAGGCCTTCACATGAACAAACAGTACAGACTATTTGGGAGTGTTTGCTGTTTTTACTGCTCATTGAATCCAAGCTTTATTCATCATTTAATCAACCAGTCAACTTATTGTTGATCCTCCCACTGTTGCCGTTTAAGAGAGTTATTATAACAATTTATTACAGTTAAACTTTTCTTACTGTCACAAATAAAATAAAGGAAAATTGCTGGTAAAAGCTGACAGAATTTCACTCATAAGTCATCGCATGCTGACACTTGGGCAAGGTATCACATTTCAACGCATGGGATGCACAAGCAGTATTATTTTTCAACACGTGGGTCAGGCGTCATTTTCTGACATGCAAAACAGTCCGAAAGACATTGTCATGATTACACTTTAGTTTGGTTTAACCATAAATAACAACTCGGCTAGGATCAGAAAGAGCAGACATCAAGGACTCAAGTGTGACGGAGTGTGTGAAGCTGAGCCCTACATTAAATCAAACCTTTTATTATAAGGCCTAAAAAAAATTAAATAAAAATGAAACTAGTCCATTCCTCAGGATTAGACTACATAAAACTGAAACTCCTTATTTATTCATGAAAAACAGCTCAAACTAAAATGATCAACCAAACTGGGAAACTTAAAAGCATGAAAATAGTCCACATTTCAGACATACACGTACACTCTGATTATGATGCTACATTCACTTGTATCAAGACTGACAGCCTGTAGTTTGAGCATACAGAAGATGACATTCCTATCAATTTTTCATCTTGCATACCAGTTATGATCTGTTTCTGACAGCTTAGTTTTAGGCACTCTGGCTTATTTATTCCTATGTTCCTCTTCCTCCCCTTCACCTAACCTCCCTAAGGTGATTTTTCTGCTTATCACTCATAGCCACTGCCAATCCCAAAGTATCCTAGAGGGTTCTTGAGGGGCCCGCCATCCCTTATTTTCTGCAAGCCTGTCTCTTTAAGGTGGTGTTTGTTTATGCCGAGGCTCGGCTCAGTCAGACCTGTGCAGGCTCAGTCCTGGGCTCCTTTCATAGGGGCTCCATTTTGTTCTTAATAAAATGGCACTCAATGGCTGGGGGACTGGCAGGCACCCAGCTCCCTGGGAAACCAAAGAATGCCGGCCTTCATTTAGCGACAAACAGCTACTGCCTGAGGAGGCTAGTTCTCCACTCTGCTCCTCAATACTACTGCTGCTGAGGCCTGTGTGTGTTTATGTGTGTGTGTGTGTGTGTGTGCCACAGTGGAATGGGGCCATGGTTGAAGTAGTCAGGTATGGAGGCTCCTTATATAGCTTGTTTCTTGTTGACATTTGCTTGCACTACTTTGTATTTTCACCTCATCGTCTCTGTGTCTGCGTCCCTGTCTTGGCTTCCCACTTGAAAACATGCAGCAGCACTTCTCCTCATCCTCTGCCTCTCTCCCCCTTGCTCTCTCCATCACTCGGTGTGAATGGTGGGAACAGAGCAGCCATTAAGATGCATATTTAGGAGGGCTTTACCCCTCCTTCTCCTCCCATGTCCCATACACTCTCATAACACACATATACATACTGTAAGTCACTAAGAGTGCCTGTCACCAGACACACACACACACACACACACACACACACACAGAGTAAGGCAGACTAGTTGGAAAGCAGAAAGCAGGCAAAAGAATAGACAGTGGTACATGTAGCCTGAAGGCTGTAAATGTGAATGATTGGAGTTTCAGTGTGGAACAAGTCTCTGTATTTCCCCAGTGTGACAGTACATTTTGTTTTGTTTTTGTACATACATGCTAGACACACCATCTCCTTCAGTGCTGTTTCTTTATTTTCTATTATTTTAACTTTGTACGTGACAACATCCAAACTGTGGAAGATCACGTGCAGAATTAAGTAGTAAACCCAACACCAGAACCTGTTTTATATTTTATATTGTCTAGCCAGATTTAACTTCGATGACAGCTTTGCACTTTTACAGCATTCTCTCATCTGACTCAGACTTTCATCACTTTGAACATTTATACCATCAGTTGTCTTGTGCAGATGAAGGGTAGATGCAGAGTCAATAGCCCTGCAATAACTACTGTACCAATCCATATTATGGCACGAAACACTCAGTCCATCTTTACTTTAAGAAATGAAGGTCACTCAATCCAAAAAATCTTCAATGTGTCCCCAAGTGCAGTTCACAAACCTATCAAACGCTACTATGAAACTGTCTCTCATAATGACTGTTCCCAGGTTCTAAGGCTGGTAATTCTAATAAACCTGAACTCTTAGACTGGCTCTTGGTCTTCCTTTGCTCTTAAGAGCCAGTTTCATCATAGCACTTGATGTTTTTTGCCACTGCACTTCGCAGTTCTTGAGAAATTTGTAGGAAAGTAATGACGGGTTGTCTTTTCTTTCTACAGAACTTAGTGTTTCTTGTCATACAGTGGGGACAATAAGTATTGGGCAACGTAAAAATGTGCAAGTTCACCCATTTAAAAAGATAAGAGAGG
>JAQQAE010009373.1:0-14644 GCA_029823295.1 Pseudamia nigra
TCTTCTGTTAAAAGAAGTTTTTCCTCCCCCCTGTCGCCCTTGTCTTGCTCTTGGTGGTTCTGTTGGGTTTACTCTCTGTATAGTCATAAGATTTCGGCCTTGAATCGTGAAGCACCTAGAGATAATCAGCGATTATGATTGGCGCTATACAAATAAAGATTGATTGATTGATTGATTGATTTATTAAAAAGCCCTAAATTTGATCTAATGTGCACATTTCTGATGCAGCTGTACCTGTTATTTGCCTTACTTACTCTTGACTTGGTCTTTATCTGTTGGCAAATGCTGATTTTGTCATTTTGTGGAATATTTTCTTCAGTTGTTGGTCATTTCTGTTCATTTTGTTATTTTGTTTTAGTTTTTTGTAGGTTTTTGTCTTTTTTTTTGGTCATGTATTTTGTTTGTTTTTGTTCATTTTGCAAATTTTTTTCAGTTCTGTATTTCTTTTAAATTGTTTTTAATTTTGAATCATTTTCTCAATTATCTCTGTCCATTTTTGTGTGAACTTGTGCATTATTTTGGTCATTTTGGTTTTTTTTTTCCTTTTTTGATTATTTTGTTCAGTTTCTTTTTTCGATGTTGATTGCTTTTTCATTTTGTTTCATTTTCTTGATCCTTTTTGTTGGTTGTTTTGTGACCTTAGGGATGGTTTTGGTTGTTTTTGTTCATTTTCTTGACTAGTTTGTTCCCTTTTTTCATTCTCATGTAATTTCTTGATTATTTTGGTTTCATTTCATTATTTTTTTATATGAAAGCTATATATGTATTCATTCACACTAGAAAATGATGATGTTATAGATTAAATGTCCAAAACTCTGTGTTAAATTTGGTTTTAATGATCTCAAAAAGGTCTTTAACCCTTGTCTGGTTTTTGGGTCAAATTGACCCTTTGTCATATATTTGTAAAGAGAAGCTGTGTCATGTATAAAGGCCAGGGAGTAGAATCAGTATCTGAGTAAAAGGAAGTAGAAGTACTCATAAATAAAAGTACTTGAGGTAGTGAGTTGTTCTTTGTTCATTTTGTGGATAGTTTTGCTTCTTTTTGTGCAGGTTTGTTTTATTTTGTGTCATTTTCTGAATAATTTTACTTATTTTCTTGGTTATTTTTGTTCAAGTTTGTTCATTTTGTGGATAGTTTTGCTTCTTTATGTGCAGCTTTGTTGATTATTGATTATTTTGTTTCATTTTCTGAATAATTTTACTTATTTTCTTGGTTATTTTGTTCAGTACGAAGATCATTTTCATCCTTCTTTTTCCCTTCAATGTTATTCATTGTTTTCATTTTTAAGTATTTTGTTCATGTTGGTGGTGATTTTGTTCCTTTTTCCCCACACAACACATTTTCTCTTTACAAATATATGACAAAGGGTCAATTTGACCCGTATGCCACACGAGGGTTAAAAGCATCTGATGCCTACAGACCCCATGATAATTTTCCATGTCTGCCTCCATCCTCATTTCTTCCCGTTTCTTCTCGTTTATCTTTCCTCCTCAGACCTCCAAGATAGATTCCCTCAGGAATAAAGTGGACTTGCTGCGCCTCCCTCTGACCCTCTCCTCCAAGTCCATCACCAACTGTAAGAGCCAACTGGGCGTGGTCTGGGAGAAAGGCGGCGGCCCCGGGGCAGGAGGTGCCCGCAAACCCCGCCCACCGCCAGCCTCCGACATGGACAACGACTCGATGTACTCCGGCTACTCGTACAAGTCCTCCTACTCCCGCAGCTCCCGCAAGCACAGGTAGAGTCTAAACAGATTTAACGGCATAACGGCCAGTTTGAAAAGTAATCAACTGTCAGTCATTGTTTTTTTTTTTCTCCAGAGAGAGGAGGGACAGGCATCGCTCCAAGAGTCGAGACGGCAGCATCCGGGATAAATCCATGAACATCCAGAGTCCAGGAGAGCCGCTGCTGGATGCAGAGTCCAGCAGAGCAGATGAAAGGGTCAGAGTTTAACTGAGTCAGTCTTACTAAGCTGTCCGTCAACCAAAAAATTACACGCAAATGCAATTAAATGAATAAAATGAGCAACAAAATGGGAAGAAATGTACAAGTATGATCACCGAAATGAACAAAACAAGCAAAAAAGAGCATAAAATTAACAAAACTGAACAAAATAGTGAAGGAAAATTTAGAATGTAAAACATAACAAGTACAAATGGCAACAAAATAAGTAAATTAATAAAAATAAACAATATAACTAAGAAATTAAGCAAAAAATGGCAACAAAAAGGACAAATATCAAAATAAGCTACAACAAGTGAACAGAAGCAAATCAAGTAACAGTGGGAAAAAAAATTAACAATAATGTAAGTCTTAAAAAATTAACAAAATAACCAGTAAAACTGAACTTTGATCAACAAATATCAAGGAAATAGCAAAAATGAACAGAACCCGAGTTACGAGTTTAATTCGTTCCAGGATCGAGCTCGTAAAGTGGAAAACTTGTGACCCGGGACCGGTTTTCCCATAAGAACACATGTAAAACCAATCAATCTGTTCCAACACCCAAGAAATCTCCCATACATACACACCCGTATGTTCACGTAAGGTGTCTGGAAAAGAGTGTTTATTTATTGTTATTTTTCTGAAAAGGAAGTTATGTTAATTATCTGTAAAGGAATGCATGAAACTAGTTCTAAAAATTATACGTTAATAACACGTTACCTTGGAGACGGACAGCTTTTCTTTTCTGATTTTATTCACCGGTTTTGGCCTGTTTCCTCTGCTCTCGCTTTGCCTCGGCTAGTCTCGTAGCTTCTGATCCAGCTGACGTCGGAGGAAGTTGCGACATGTGCTCTTTATCGGAGAACTCGTGAACAATTTTATTCGCAACCTATTGCACGTGAGGCCGTACAAAAATTTGCTCAATTTCCTTTTCGTAACCCAAGAAATCCGTAAGCCGATGCGCTCCTAAACCGGGTACCGCTGCGTATGATGCTGTAAAAAAAGTTAATCATTGTCCCCAACTTGTTAGTTTATGAAGCTCTTTTCAAAGTACAATGACCAAGGCTTTTCTTTGTTTTCTCAGGATGACAACTGGGGTGAGACCACCACCGTGGTCACAGGCACCTCGGTGGACAGTATCTCTCAAGAGGACCTGACGCGGGTCTCCAAAGACCTTGAGGATTCCACGCCACTGGAGTGCCGTCGTTACCTCGGTGTGGCGTTGGGTGGCATCTTGGGGCTCGTTGCTTTTACCACCCCTCTGGCCTTCCTGGCGCTCCCACAGCTCCTGTGGCGGGACTCTCTGGACCCCTGTGGCACCCCCTGCGAGGGTCTTTACATCTCTTTGGCCTTTAAGCTCCTGATTCTTCTCGTCTCCACCTGGGCGCTTTTTCTGCGTCCGCCCCGAGCCAAGCTGCCACGTTTTTTTGTTTATCGCTGCCTGCTGCTGGTGCTCGTGTTCCTCTTTGTAGCGTCCTATTGGCTCTTCTACGGGGTACGGGTACTGGAGCCTAGGGAGACGGACTACAGGGGGATTGTGGGATATGCAGTGTCTTTGGTGGATGCACTGCTGTTCATTCAGTACCTGGCTCTGGTGCTGCTGGAGATCCGACACCTGAAGCCAGCCTTCTGTTTGAAGGTTGTGAGGACGACAGATGGAGCAAGTCACTTTTACAACGTGGGACACCTCAGGTTAGTGGGGTTTTGTGTGTGTGTGTATAAATTCCAGCCAGTGTTGCCAGACACACAATAATTACTGCATCTGAACAATAACTTTGCCCTCTGTGTGATCACTAATGCAATAAAATGCGAAACAACAAAAGAAACAACTTTTTCTCCACAGGGAGGTCACTAAACTCTACAACAGTTTTAGGTTTTAGGTCGTTTGAACATGCGTTTGCACCTAAACACGACCACGGACGCTGGTGAGCACATGGTCCGATCAGTGCAGGTGTGGCGTGTTTTAGCTAAAGTCGCTGTTATGATTCCACGCCCAGACGAGCACCACATATGTCACGGTTTCATCTCCGTTCATGTGTTACCACGGGGCCCGACTACGCTTAGCCCTGAGTCTGTTCTCTAAGCTATCTACCTCTCTAACTAATCCTCACTGGACCCAGGGCTTGAGTTATGTTCTACACTAGCCCTGGGTGATGTGTTTTGACCCTGTCCTATGGAGGATGATGGCGTGTATTTGCAAAACTTTACGCCACACATCTGGTTCTGCATCTGGCCAGAACCGCCCCAGCGACCGTCCCTCCAGCGGTCCGTTCCCCTTCCTTCCGACGACTCGGCCATCCCTGCGCTAGGGTCGCTGGGTGATGTAGTTCAGAGTTTTTTAAGGTGAATATATACAAATAGTGTCAGCGTGCTCCTTTGTGTCTGAATTCTGGTGAGTTTCCGTGTTCACACAGCTGTTTGAATCAACTTTGTTACCCACAGCTGTCTTGTGTTCCGCTAATGACAGAGAGGTTACAAACCATGCCCACATCCTCCAAGCATGTGTCGTCAGTGAGTGAAAGCCATGCCTACATAACAGTTGCACTGCCGCTAACAATTAAGAATAGCTGTTCTGTTAGAGTGACGATTTCATGATTTGTTGTCATTCCACACCTTGCGGCAAATCTTTGTGAACGTCGCCACAATCTGACGTCGCAGCATATGACGAGGGTCGTGACTGAATTCGTAAGACTGAGTAATGTTGGTTCACGTGCTCACCGGACATGTGGTCCACAGAACACTGATGTGGTGATCTGGACCGGCGCGCTCGAGCCCGTATCCCCATCCCGAACACTGTCGTTCCCAAACACCGCAACATGAAATCCGTCATTTAGTGGTTTCAATATACTTGTGTTTGTTTTGTTCAGTGGACACTCATGTTGTCTTGATACTTACTGCAGCATTGGTCGGTGTAAACAGACGAGGCTACATCATTTCATTTGTCCTGAAGCGTTTCTCTTCTCACTAGCGTAGCCGTTTTAAGTGCTGTTCTTCATTTGTTCATCATAAATTTAAAGTGTTTTATATTGAATTCGGTAACATACAGGGCTGTACTATATGTACTGGGGACAAACTTTAATGTAATTTTCCTCAAAATGACACATTTTTTCAAGGTTTTCCATCTGGCAACACTTATTTAGAACTTATTTGCTTTATTTTTTCCTTTTCCCATTATAACTAATAATGAGATAATGAAAACTATGTAAGAGGAGAAAAGAATAAATGATGCATTATGCATCAGAAAACAAACTTTTTTATCTTTCAAATTTAATAAAAAATTTAAATGTCCTTTTCAATACAAATGCATAAGAGTATTTTTGATGGAGATGCTCACTCTTTTGTCTTTTTTTTTTTTTTTTTTTTTTAACATTTTTAAGACACACCCATTAAAAATATCATGTTACATAATTGCCTAGAGCAGAATGACTTTGGGAAAAAAATTAAACTAAACTAATATCAAAACAAAAACTATGTAAAATCCAGAAGTAGTAAACCCTGATCATCACTACAAAGCTGGTATTAGTGACATCTCTTTCTACGTTTTCCTCTTAAAGTAGTATTTAACAAATTTGACTGAGTTTAAGTGATATTGCTTAGTTTGGCTCGTTAGAATACACAGCACTGACATAACTTAGTGGTTAAAATGTTGGAATCACTTCACAAATTTGTCCTCATAAAATGCAACAGTTAAAACCTTGAATTGTAAAGCGCCTAGAAATAATCTAGAGATTATGATTGGTGCTATATAAATAAAGTTTGATTGATTGATTGATTGATTGAAAACACACCAAATATTTTCTTTTCATGCAAAGCAGATTATTCACTGCACCTGTAGCAGGTTTCAGTGTTAACGTACACATGTTTTATTGGTGCAACAACACCAGGGTAAAGCAGGACGTTCATGTCATGATGTTTTTCCTGTGTGGGCAGTAAGTGTGAGAGTTGTTTCGACACTTCCGTGTTGAGAATGACTGGGAAACACTGTTTTCTTGTGCAGCATTCAGCGAGCTGCAGTGTGGCTTCTAGAACGGTACTACAGCGACTTCCCCATTTACAACCCCGCCCTTCTCAATCTGCCCAAATCCATCCTCTCAAAGAAGATGTCTGCCTTCAAGATCTACAACCTAGGAGAAGGTACAGTGACTCTGTTCAGGTGTTTCTCCACATCCACTAAGCTCAATACGTTGGAACCCCGGGTTTTGGGTTTAATTCGTTCCAGGATCGAGCTCGTAAAGCAGAAAACTCATGAACTGGGACTGATTTTCCCATAAGGATACATGTAAAACTAATTAATCCGTTCCAAGACCCAAGAAAACTCCCATACATACATACCCATACGTGCACGTAAGGTATCTGGAACAGAATGTTTTACTATTATTATCTGAAAAGGAAGTTGTGTTAATTATCTGAAAGGGAACGCTAGAAACTAGTTCTAAAAATTATTTCTAATGACACGTTACCTTGGAGACAGACGGCTGCAGGTGAAGGAGGCTTAAATTTTTTTTTTTTTCTTTTCTGATTTTTATTCACTGGTTTTGGCCTGTTTCTCCACACTTTCATCATCAGCATCATCACTTTCAGTAGGCGATGACCTTTTGTTAAAATAGTGAATCCACAGAGGTTTTGCCTCTGCCTACTCCTTAAAATGTTACGACAATGGATGATGCAAATGTCATTCACTTGGTCTAATACACGACCATTGTGCACTTTCTTGGGGCGTTTTTTTTTTTTCTACGAACCCCAGAACAGTTCATGGTGCCACAACATCTCCTTAATCTCTGCTATTGTCATAACCTCCTCCTCATGACCCCCCTCTCCGCTGCTGAACTCGCAAACAATTTTACTCGCAACCCGATTTTTTTTTTTTTTTTTTTTTTGCACGTGAGCCGGTACAAAAATTTGCTCGATTTCCTCCTCGTAACCCGAGAAATTCTCAAGCCGATGCGCTGGTAAAGCGGGTACGAACAGCATTTGTCCCTCTTCTGTCTGCAGAGAACAGCACCGGTAACTCCACAGGACAGTCCAGAGCCATGATCGCAGCCGCTGCTCGCAGACGAGACAATTCCCACAACGAGTACTATTACGAGGAGGCCGAGGTGGAGCGCAGGCTCCGCAAACGCAAGGCTAGGTAACTCACGAATACGCATCTCCATATGCAGTATGAAGAGAAACTGACACCTGAGAGCTGTAATGGCTAGTTTGGGGCATCATGAAGTGCGATACATGACATTCTTACCCATAAACCCAAGGGGGATGGTATGATATAGTGAAAAAGTCATATTGGGGTTATTGTGCACACTATTGCAGTTATATGAATGACTTGTTTCTACTTGCTTTGTTACGAAGCAAAATGCATAGATGACTCATTTTTGAAAAGTTGCTCAAATCAGACGGCATAAAATGCAAAAGCATAACAACTTCAATTTGGTATTATTTCCTGCCAGGCTTCCTCAATCCACAATCACCACATAGATTTTGTTTGCATGTTTTGTAGTTAGATCAGAAGTCAACTTGACTGGAGACATGAACAAAAATCAACAAAAGACTGACCAAAAATGAACAAAAGGATCACCAAAATTATTTTAAAAAAGAGCAAAATCAACAAAGAATGAATAAAAACGATCAAAATGAGTACCAAAATGAACCAAAAGTTGCTAAGTAATTAAGGAAATGTAAACAAAATGAGCAACAATAAGCAGAATTGTCAACAAAATGACCAAAACATTAAGTCATAAACTAGATGAACAATAACTCGCAAAATTACCAAAGAAAATCAATTAGATCATCCTGATTCCTGCACTTTTAAATTGTAGCGGTTTGCGATTGTACAATTGCGCAGGATGATTCAAATCTATTCAGAATATACACTTCCGACTTCATCACATCCGATCTTCGCTCACATTGTCATTCCTCCTCCAGACTGGTGGTGGCAGTAGAGGAGGCTTTCACTCACATCAAACGGCACCAGGGTGACGAGACGACCACTTCGTCCCCGAAGCATCCCCGGGAGGTGATGGACCCGCGGGAGGCGGCGCAGGCCATCTTCGCCCCAATGGCGCGAGCCATGCAGAAGTACCTCCGAGCCACGAGGCAGCAGTCGCATCACACCATGGAGAGCATCATCACCCACCTGCAGTTCTGCATCACGCACAACATGACACCCAAGGTATGCTTCAGAGGTATTTCCTCTAGCGTTAATGTATTCTAACCATTTTATGTGCTTGAGTTGTGTTCTGTACTAGCCCTGGGTGATGTGTTTGTCCCGAACCAATTAGAGGATGAGGTGAGTGTTTGCCAAACTCACTCCCGACACGTCTGCTTACGGATCCGACGAATCACACCCACAAAGTCCGTCTGACCGGCGGTCTGCGGTCTATTTTGTTCTGATGGAACGGCCAACCCGCTCTTAGGTTGCTTGGTTGTCATTCAAAAGGTGAATATATACAAAAGTGCTAGCGTGCTACTTAAAAGTTTGATTCTCAGTCCGTCGGGTGATGTGGTTTGGTTCTCTCAGCTCCGTTTCCTCTCTAGATTTCCCACCTGTTCTGTCGACGTCTTAGTCCGAATTTCTCTTCATCACTCTCCACGTGTTCTGTTCCACAGCTGCGTCGCATTGGCTGCTTTATCAGCTTGTATCCAACGCAGCTGTTTCCAATGCAGGCTAATTTGGGAGAAAGGTCACAAACCACGCCCACATCCTCCAAAATGTCAAACAGTGACTTCCTGAGCTAAAAACCACACTTAATCGTAACAGTGCTAGATACACTGCCTGGCTACCACATGGTCTTATCTAAGAAAACTGATACTTCCACTGGATAATTAATTAATTGATTGATTTCTTCTTTCTTTATCATCACCAATGGATTTTTTTTTACCCTGCTACAGTGTAGATTTTCTACAGTCCTAATACACTGACAATAGAAACTAGCAGTAGACGTCATATTCCTTCTCAGACCCTGGAAGGTAATCATGATTTTTTTTTTTTGCGAGCACCAAAAAGCACTTCAGAGTTAAAGCAACTCTGGGCAGAAACAAAAGTGTCACATGCTCATGGAAAAGATGACACAATGAATTGATGTCTTAATCAAAGCCAAACGAAGTCTGAAGGACTATTTGTGTGTGAGAGAAGAAGAAGTTGTGGACTCGGCTGATTGGATTGTGTTGCACGTAAACACGCTACGTCAACAATGGTTTGACAAACGCAACGAATTTAGATGAGTCAGTGTGATGAAGCTTGTCATGTCATTTTTGGCTGTAATGGAAGTTTGTTCAGTTTCTTTTAATTGATTATTGTCTTTTTTGCTTATTGTAGTCAATTGTGCTTATTATGTATCCCAATTTTATAATTTACTTGACTATTTTCTTCATCTTTCTTGGTTATTTTAATTATTTTTCTTACTTTTGCTCTCTTTTTTTGGTAAGATTTGTCATTATTACTCTACATTTTTGCTGATTTTGTTGCTTCGTTTATTCGTATTTGACATTTTACTCAACTCTTTTTTGTGTATTTTTATTTAATTGATTATTTTGTACCCCTCCTTGAATCTCCATGTTTATCGTGGTGGAGGGGTTTGTGGACCTGTATATGTTGTCGAGGGTAATTCTCCTCTGGTAGGGTCTCCCAAGACAAACTGGTCCCAGGTGACAGGTCAGACTCGGAGTGATTCAGAAGACCCTTATGACTATGTCATCCTGTGGACCCCCCACTTGCAGGAAGGGTCGTACGGGTCCGGTGCTGTTTGGTTTGGGTGGCAACTAATGACAGGGGCTTGAGTGGTCCAACCCCCGGTTGCCGAAACCAGCTCGAACTGGGAGGAGGCCCTGGGGCAGACCCGGGACATGCTGGAGGGACTGTGTCTCTCAGCTGGCAGTGGCATGCCTGAGGACCCTCCAAGGAGTTGGAGGAGGAGGCTGGGGCAGAGGGAAGTCTGGGCTTCTCTGCTTAGGCTGCTGACCCCGCGACCCTTTTTACCATTGAACCATTTTTACCCCTACTCACTGAGTAGAAGTACATTTTTTTCATCCCAAATGTAACTTGAGTAAAAGTATTCTGAAGAATGACTACTGTCAGGAGTACATATGTTTGAAAAAACTACTGAAGTACATCTAAAGGAGTAAATGTACCTCTGGTATTAGTCAGTAGTATTTTAAGGAGTGAAATTTCATCCTTATTCTGTGTCTTTCAACCACATTGAATGAATGACTCTTGTCCCTCAGGCTTTTCTGGAGCGTTACCTCAGCCCAGGTCCCACCCTCCAGTACATGGACAACAGCCGTGGACGTCAGTGGACGCTAGTCAGCGAGGAAGCGGTGACCTCCGCCCTGCGCCACGGCCAGGTCTTCACCCTGGGACGCCTCGACTTCTCCTTGGTTGTCACGGTGACGTCCCTGCCCTTCTTGTCTCTGGGCGAGGAGTTCATTGACCCGAAGAGTCACAAGTTTGTCATGAAGCTACAGTCGGAGACGTCTGTGTAGGACGAGGGAAGTGGATCACGGACACAAATAGGAGGAAGCGTCACTTCTTGTGCTTACAGGGGTATCTTTATTTTGATACCTTTTTACAGCATTTTCTACTTTTTGACCAGTGTGATGCTGATGTGTTGAAACCACAAAACGAACGCTATGACAGATAAATCAACAGAAATAGGCCGTGCTCCTTTATTTGCCGATGACTCTGTCATTGTTCACAGCAGGTCACTTCCAGTTACCAGGCCTGATTTTTATTTTTTTTTGTTAGGGTAAAAGTTGATCATTTTGTCTCAGCTGAAAAAAAGTTTTGTACTTTCAACAGCGAAAGTAGATTTCTAAACATTTTTTTATAAAATAGTGCATTGATAATAAATATACTTCATAAGGCAAATGACTATTGCATATTTTACACTGCATTTGGATCAAATAGGACATAAATGGTAACTGTCAATTTCTAAGGTGCATTTACAAAATCACTTGTGCTTTTTACCTTTCACAATAAATGTTATCATGTTCAGAAGTGCATTGCCATCATTGAATAAAATCCTACATCCCTTCCATAAAACATCTCATAATGGTGGGAAAAGTCGCCAGAAATCCTCACATATTGTCTTGGGAAAATGAACATTTTTACATAGAATACTGTTATGAAATAGAAGGAAATGAGCAGAATCCAATAAATCGAGGCGTGTCTTATGTTTCCACACAGACTTGACCCGCATGGGAAGGAAGCCACTGGGGAAAAAAGAAATATTAAATTCACAGCAAAAATAAACGGCGGTCGCGTCACATGAAATATAGGTATACGATATAAAATACAACATTTGTGCCTAGAGCTTTTTTTGTGAAAGGTAAATAGAACAAGGTGGTTTTGTAAATGTCTTGCTGATCAGAGATGCACACACTTTAAAGCTCTACAGTGTAATTTAGCTTAAAGAGTCATTTTTTTCTACTTATTCGCAGTAGATATATAAGTTTTAAAGGAACCACACAGTGACAATTAATCTTCCTTAATTAATCTCTCCATGTAAAGAGAGATTTATTTATGTAATGTCTGTGTTTTAAAACAGTTCTGACAAATAGAACAGAAAACAACCACATAAAATATGGGACTTTAAAATCGAATTTTGCTGCAAAGGTACTTAACTTCCTGTTAACTGTGACGTCTGCGTTAAGGTGTGAGTCTGGGAGTGACTGGTGTGGAGTCGAGGGGAAATAACTATGAATATGACAAACACTAGTGTATAGTCTGAGGTTGTTTTTTCTCACTGTAAAAACAGAACATAATACAGACCAGTGACAGATTTTTCCCACCGACTCCATCCTGAGAGATGCTGAAACTAAAATTAAATTCTAACTCGTGCAACGTTTGCTGTAACAAACAAACAGTTTGCTCCGTCACAGCGGCGCGTGGTGTTTTTACTTCTTTTTTCCCATCGTTACTTCTCATTTCACCTCGTGGTTTTCAGAAAACTGCACCGTCTGATAGGAGTTCTCATTTCAGAAGTACATGCACTGTTTATACAGAAGCATGAACCGAAACTGTGCACAACTACATCCTATTTTTGATTGGCCTGAATTTTGTTTCATGTGAATATAACATGCATTTCTTCTTTAAAGCCCAAGGAAATCCCACAAACAGTCAAATGGTACATAAAAAATATTTGCACTCCCCATTATGAATGTGAGTGTTGTGATCTAACACTAATCTGCACAGAAATGTATCTTTCTATTACTACTACTATTTTGCAAGTTTACATGTAGCATCACTGTTGTGACCATGTTCACATTTGCCTTGAATGATAAGCTCTGGCTCTGCGGCCTTTTTACATATTTTTTGCAGCTAACTGATTTATTTTGTGAGGTGTGTGTGAAAGTGTGTCTGTATTAAGAGTGTGGCTAGAAAACTGATTTTAGGCAAGTATTTAGGAATGTTATCAGCTAAAGTACATTGACTAAGATTAATTCGTCATATAAAGTCATCACTGGTTCTTGTGGTTCATTCTACTATTCCTGCAATTTTCCTCAAGTACAAGGAAACAAGTGTTTTTGTCCAGGCTTGTGTTACTAAAAGTTTACCATCAAACAGCGTTGCCAGGCTGTAATGTTTGTTTTTGTGGATATTTTGTTTATTTTTGTGACTAGTTTGTTTCTCTTTTTGATCATTTTTTGCTCATTCATGTTCAATTTGTTAATTTTTCTTTTGGTTCACCATCTTAATTATTGTTTCTCTCTTCATTTGATTATTTTTTGGTTTAATTTCCACATTTTTGTTCACTTTGATTCATTTTCTGAATGTCTTTTGATTTTGCTGAATAATTTTTGTCAGTTTTTTTATTTTTATTTTGTTCTCATTATTTATACATTTAAGCTGTAAAAACATAAAAATGCTATGTCCGCAAAACTCTTGGTTGTAATTTAATAATAATTATTGCTCAAAATATACTAATCTTTAAGCCCACTTCATTGTTACTGCAACTAGGAAAGTAAGGATACATTAACATTTAAAATCCTAAAACAAGTACATTTTGTTGTGTCAAAAAGTCAAATAATATCTGCTACATATTAATTTTAGGCTTATTAACTAAACGGTTTGGTGGGATTTGTGGGTGTAAACCTGAAGAGGACAATAATATGATTTTGACTTATTTTATTTGTACATTTGATCAGATAAAATACTGGTTATTCACTGGGATTTATCTGAAAAATAGATGTTATTTCACGTTGTCACCAGTTTGATTACACCTATAGGCATATTAGTAACGTATTCATATTCATTCATGCTAATTGGATTAAACAGGTTTATGTTGGCATTGAGGAAAAACAAACATTACGCATCCACTGCATGTACAGTTGTGTGAAAGTTTAGGCACCTGTGACAATTTCTATTATTTTCATTTCTAAATCAGTAGTTGTTTCATTTTGATCCATCAAATAACTCATGGACACAGTCATATTTCAGCAGTGAAATGAGGTTTATTGGATGGACAGAAAATGTGCAATATGCATCAAAACAAAGTTAGACAAGTGCAGACATTTGGGCACATTTTCATTTCTGCTCTAAAATTGGACATTTTAACAAGGGAGTCTATGGGGATTGACTCACTTTTGGCGCCGGCCCCCAGTGGACACTGACAGTACTGCAGCTTTGTACCACTTAGCCACGGCGGTTGCCGCTTGGTTTGAATGTTCGAGCATTCGCCAGTAGATGGATGGATAAATATACTTTATTGATCCCACAATAGCTAGTGAAATATCATTCCGGGTGGATTTATGTTGAGTTTTAGAATCAGAATACTATTTGTTGTCATTTGTTTCCAACCACAAGCAGCACAGAAAAAAATGAAGGAGGGTTGGGAGAGGAAAAAACAGTTTCCAGAACTAAGCTTCAAGCGGAGCACAACTGTGGGTACACAGAAAAAAAACCTCTGCAGACATTTAGCATACAGTTGCATCATGACAAAGTTTTGATGATGTCACAAACATGACTTCCTGTTTGTAGTCCTTTTATAACTCTGTGTTTTCACAGCCTTATATTTCAACTGTTTTACAACAAGTAGCCACTTCCTTGAGACGTAAGAGTATCTTTTATGTTGACAAATATCATGATTCGGTTGAGATTGGAAAATTACGTGCCGCTTGCCATTTTTTCCCAAAGCAACGTCCCGTTGGTTCCAAGCAGGAAGGGGCGGGACTTATGCTGTCTAAGTTAGTCCTATATTCATAATAATGTGCGCCGATTGGCAGAAATACATTTTTTTTGGGGGATGGGGGGGTGTATTAATGACAAAATGCTTGACTCCTCGTGGCTAATTAGTGAAGATCATTAATGGTGACAAGATGAAAAAAAAAAATACTGATAAGTCAATTGAATAATAGTTTCTGGCAGTGTCATATCTGTCCTAAGGTACAAATACATAAACTGCATTAACATTAGTCAACACTAGTTTCATGTCCTCTTTAATTCCACCATGACTGACAAATGTGCTTGTTTTGTTTCTAGACAGTGTTGAATGTCACTTTACATGTGCATTTCATTTTGTATTATTATTATTATTATTTTTAATCAGTCTTTATTGTCACGTTTTAACTCTGTTTAAGCTAATTTTTAGGAACATTGTCTTTATTCACTGTTAAACTGTGCTGGTTTTGGATTGAGTTATATTGAGAAGTTTTTTTTTTTTTTTATTAAACGCCTTTTTTAAAAATTCTTGTGAGTTATGTCTCCCGTG
>JAQQAE010009374.1:0-14644 GCA_029823295.1 Pseudamia nigra
TCACCTGCTGAAGAGACTGGTTGGAAAGAAAATGTGCAGTGTCTCAGCCCTTTGTGGCAATGATTGGACACCCCTGCAGTAGAGTCATATGTGTGGCTGTATAGTAGGTTATAGGGTAAGAGTAAGATCACCGTCAAGGTATTTTGCCTGCAAAGCAGAGTAATATTTCAGATATCACCTGGCCAGTGATGTCTCTCCTCAGGACATGGCAAGAAAAAGGGAGATACATGTCATGTTAAAAACTGTTAATGAACAGAAAGTACCTTAAAACTGAGACTAACTCCCATTCTTGTCCCCATGGCTCTGTAGTTGAAGACATATTCTGGAACTGTGTAATGTCAGGATGACATTAATTTTGGAGGGGAGAGTGTAGATCCCTTGTGGATTCATGTGCTACTTTGCTGGACAATATGAACACTGATGCACTGAATAGTGTCCAGAAACATGCCACCCCCCTATACTGTATATTTTGTTTGTTACATGCATTATGTCGTTTTGCACAATTAATTTTATTTTTATTGTACCTGTGGGTTTTTGTTATGTTTGCAGAAAGGAATTGTAACAGGGAATATTTTAGTTGTCATTTAAAATGCAGTAGTTAAGGTGATACCACACAGGCAGAATAAGGGCAGCCTGGGTGGGGATGTGGCAGGTCCTTAGAAAAGTTTTCTTAATCGTCTATACAGGGCTGCTGCAGAGAGACGGTGTGGTTATCAAAGTGTATTTTCTGTGTTACAGGTGAGCAGAAATTGACAATTTACCTGGTATTCCTTTTAATAATTATTACTCGCAGATCCTTCAAATAAGTTTTGTTAATCGTCTATACAGAGCTGCTGCAGAGAGACGGTGTGGTTATCAAAGTGTATTTTCTGTGTTATAGCATTAAAATAAAACCGCCAACAAATCACCCGGATGTCTCTTTAATCTGACCATACATGTGCTACACAGACATCCAAAAATCTGTGAAGTTGCTTAAAAGTAGGCATGGTTTTCTGCCTTGATGAATATATGGACTTATTTTGGTGTGTCCATCTGCACCAGATGATTTTCTTCCCTACCACAACTGACCTACACCTGCTGCAGGGACATTAATTTTTCTTAAACTGGAATATCATCATATCCCTTGTCTTAGTCAGAAAGCACACCAATTGGAAAATCTCCTGATTAAGAATATTCAACTGAAATATACTATTGACAAATGAGCTACTAGAATACACCTAAACATGATCTCTTTCTCAATGAATCATGGGCCTATTTTTATTGAGTCATAACAACCAAAAGATGCATTAATTAATGTTCCTCATTTTTGCAGTTTTGCTATCTGTTTTGCTGTGTGTGCAGCTGCTCTCGCTTCTCAGGAATCAGCAAAACTAGTGGAGTCAGTAAAAGTGTAAATATTGTACTGTTGTATTTTTGTACTTTTGGTCCCCAGGGAAACACCAAACTGACAAATGATGTAAGTTATTCATTTAATTAATTTATGATATGACTTTAACTTTTACTGATTTCCTATCTTTTAAACCTGGCAACAAAGCTGAAACATGCTTCTCAATTAACAATTCACTGTACATTATACATTACTCAATGCAAGGGGCAAATCTGAGTTGCCAAATAAACTTTAATTTCAAGTATTTCAAATAACTTTGAACAAGAAGCATATTTTTGATAAGAAATTGAACATGAAATGTTTCTATTGTTTTAATAACTATACTTATAGGGTTTATTCTAGGACAAAAGCCAGCTGCACTGGGCTGTTGTGCACAAGTGCTCTGGTTTACTGGATGAAAAACACGCATATCAAAGCAACATGTACTGTATATAAAACAATGCTGTGCTTTATCAGTGATGAACCTTTTCTAGAAGGCATCATTACTGCTTGAAGATTGTGTAAGGCAAAACTGAAATGGCGACAAAAATGGTCATAAATGTGTGCATAAGTATGGTGGAATATAGTTGAAATTCCAGCAGTAAGAGACATTTTTATCTGAGATCATGTCACCTCAGCTGTTATATTATACTTTTCATTCATTTATTTATTTTCAACAAAAGTAGTTTATTCGGATGCATTCTTTGTCTGATCAAATCACCGACATTAAGATTAATTGTGAAACCATCTTTGCACTATTGTTATTTTAAATGTATAAGAAAATAATTCAAATCAGTAATATGAAGTGATTTGATGGACATGCTTGACTTAAAGTAGTTTTGTTAATTACTACTTGTATATCTAAGTTTTTTTTTTAATTCAAGAAGCCAGTGGGAGATAAAGATAAAATGAAAATGTGCATGTATTAGTGTACCATTAAACTGCACCCAAAACATGATTAGATTTTTAATATTTAAAGAACAAAGGGACATACATGGATGGTTAATCAACATGGAGCCATACAAAACATTAAAAATATGGTGTGATCAACAATCTGATGATGAAGTCATAGCAATGATGAACTTCTTAACTGCATTCATCTTATAATTTCTCATATATATAATTAAAATTTTGAAAGAACCACCACAGTGACATTATACACCGTGAGGACAGCACAGTTTAGCGAGTAAATGGAGTCATTATTCATCCTTTTATTTACATCCAGACATGTTTATGTATGGAGACCCCAGTGAATGTCATCCATTAAACATTGTGTTGGGTCCTTAATGGTATAACCAGACATTTACAGTAAAACCAAGTCCTAATAACGGATCATTACAGCACAGGTTTATATAATGACAAACAAACGTTACACCGCTGAACAAAGATCTAATGATGCTTCCATTTCCAAAGATCATTCATGCTCCTCTTCATGCTGATAAATTGAATTTGAGACAGTTTCATTAGGACTTAGGTGAAGTCAGACACCTGCAGGATGTGTAATGTCATGTTCCTTCAGTCGCATCATCTAAGAATGGAAGGATTTCCTCCACAATAAGAAAAGATAGCAGATTTAATCAAGAACAAACATCCTCATTCTCTGTATTTTGTTTGTTTTTATGTTGTATTTTAGTTTTATTTTTCCAAATCCAGAGGTGTTTTCAGACCCAGCAAGTAAATCTGCTTATAATAAATTACACTTTCATTGTAAGTAACCAACTATTCAAGCAAGCAATTCATTTAATAGCAGAAAAAGAAGTACAAGCACATACATATTAATGAATGCAAATATGGTAGCCTACTCCATCCTTGTCTCCTGCTCTGGGTCTGGATCTGACTAAGGATGTGGTCCATCATCTCCACCAATTGCCAAGCTCCATTCACCCATTTCTCCTCATCCTCCATCCAATAATGAGTTTTCCCCATTTCATCAATTTAAATCATTATTCAATATATTTCTCTGTGCACACATCTCTTCCATGTAGAGAAGGTGAACATTTATATTTCCCTCCTCGAGACGGAGAGGAATCGATACGTTTCCTTTGTTTTAATTCAACTCACATCACTCCATTAATTGTTGTCTCTCCCTCCACACCTCACACCCCTTCCATCATCCCTCTCCCATTCGTAACCCCATCGGTATCTCTTCATTCTGGACCCATCTATCCATCTTTTTGTGTCCTTACACTTGAATGAGATGCAGGTCACGCACGCATTTTCTCTCTCAGCCATGGCAGTGTTGGCGGGAGCAGCGACTAAGTGTGTCCCTGTCCGGTCTAAATCGGATTGATTAACGGTGCGCTGCTGTGGCAGGTCTCCTGAGGACCCCTCCACCACCCCCTTCCCACACCATACCCCCTCACTTCCTCCTACCTACTCCCCCCTCGTGGCATCCCTCACCCCTCCCTGCTTCCAGATTTGTCAGGGCAGGCTCTACAGGGCTGCAGGCTACGGTAATTGGTAGTTGGACAGCCATGGCAGCTCCCTGTGTAATAGATCCAACTCCTCAATAACTCCATACAATCACAATAAATGGGGGCACGGGAGAAGCTACAGTGGTCAAATGGGCCCATGGAACACTAACAGGAGGTCAGGATACGATACTGCGCTCACCAATACACATATTATCCACTCTCTTCCCATCTCGATAAGAGCAGCTCTATTTCCTTTTTGTTTTTTTATGAATCTCAAGTGAACACCTTTGGAACCCACAAAGCATATGAGACATTTTGTTATTTCGTACTGCACACTGCTTCCCTGTGAAGGGACCGAAAAGCTCCCATGAGGAGACCTAATGGGTTTTAGGAAAAATACAAGAGAAGAGACAATTTGACATCTCGTACATTCAACATCTGTCTACTTGGTTGAGCGGCAGGATTCCCCTGACATTATTTTCAGCTGAGTTAGATGCTGACAGGCTGGTACAACTTGTACCATACATGTTTACAGCTGCAACTGGTGCATGTATGCATCACATACCCCTCCCCCCCAAAATAACTGCTTGCAGCACATTAAAAAGACAATAAACCAGTGGTATATTAAGCAGTGATTTGCAAACTGAACTGGCCTTTTAAACATGAGCATCAGCTAATTATATTTGCCAGACAAAGGACACAACGTTATTTATGGCTTTTTATGGTTGACTTTCCTGTGAGATGTAGGTTTACAGACAGTGGAGAGGCTGACATTTAATGTGTCATGTTTATGATTAATTCATGGTTGCATTTGTCTCCTATACAGTAGAGAAGTTAGCAGAGTTAGTATATACATGTTATGCCCATATATTTAAATATGTGACATTTAAAACAGTATCATCCATGTTATTGCTGTGTTTAAATATGAGCATTGTCATAAATGTCATCTAAGGTAAAAGATATTATTAAGAGACAATGATCTGCACATAATTCACAGTGAAGCTCTGAACTATTTAATGTCTGCCTTTTGTTGTATCGGTGTTGGATCTGATTAGGCATGATGCTGACCTTTCCACATTTAGGGCTAGGAATGATTAGGCCTTCTGTTGGGTTCCCAATTTATTATCATTATTTTGTTATTTTAGTCAGTTTCATTGATCATTTTATTCATCATTTTGATATTACATGGTTCTTTCTCGTGATCAATTTATTCTTTTTTCAATCACAAATCTAGTTCACTTTCTTGAGGTTTTTTGTTTTGTGCTTATTATCTATTAGTTTGTTAAACTGTGTTCATTTTGTTGACTATTTTGTGCATTTATTGTTATTGTTTTGTTCATTTGTTCATGATTATTTCATTAAACCAAGACATTTTTTTGTTTTGTTCAATATATCAATTACTTTATTCACTTGTGTTTATTGTTCTTATTTTTATAATTTTGTTGATATTTGTCTTTTTTCTTTATTTTTTGTATGTTTTTTGCTGCTTTTCACTGGCTGGATTTCACAACACTAGCTCAAAATGAAAACAAATAAAGTGGTGCAGTGGGTAGCACTCATGCCTCACAGCTAGAAGGTCCTGGGTTCAATCCCAACACTGGGTGGTGTGGCCTTTGAATGGTTGTCTGTCGCTATGTGTCAGCCCTGCCATGAACTGGCGACTTGTCCAGGGTGCACCCTGCCTTTGCTCAAGTCAGCTCGGATAGGCTCCAGCATCCCCTGACCCTCATGAGGATGAAGGGGTGGAAAACAAATACCAATCTATAATCTTACAATGCAAATTTGATATGTTACAGTAGTAGCATAAACATTTTGATTTTTACTTTGGCCAAAGAGGTTATGTTTTTGTTAGTGTTAGTTTATCTGTTTGTTTCATTGTTCACTTCATAACTCAAAATTTATATTTTTATCGCTAGGATTCAGAGGATTTTTAAAGGATTTTTCACCATTGTGAGAAATGTAGCCAATAACCATAGGATAACACCATAATAGATTCTTTCAAACCACAAAGTTTGATCCCGGATATGGTCAATATTCCAGATCTAGTGATCTGGAATGCTTATACTTGTAGGGGTTGAGGAAAATTTGCTACTGTAAGGTATCAAATAAAGCTATAAATGTAGATGTGAACATGACACCGAACTGTAGCAAAAAGTCTGCTGAATCAGTAATGTGGCCGTGGATTTGATGTATCTTCAAAATTTTATGGATCTAGATCCAGAAGAAAACCACCATTATGGAAATATTATTTTTGGTGAATAATTATTAAACTAATAATGATATCTATGTGATTCCAAATGCTAATGGTAGATTTTCATGGTCAAAGAATCTAATAATGAGGATCAAATAAATGAAAGAATGTTACCTTTTTGTGCAATAACATTATGTGGGAAATGAACATCGGTTCAAATGATAATAGTTGGTTTTCACTGTGAAGACAAACTGAGTGCTTTCTTGTGTTGATTATTTGATTCATTTTTTGTTATTGTGTAGTTAATTCTCTTGATCATCAGGTTCATTCTTTTTATCATAAATATAGTTAATTTTTTTAGGGTTTTTTGTTGTGTGCATTTTATCGATTACTTTGTTCACTTGTGTTCATTTTTTGGTGTTTTTTTGTTCATTCTCAAGATTATTGGTTGGGTATATGGGAGCCTTTATGCATGTTTCAGTTTAATTCAATTCAATTCAACTCATTTCAATCCAATCAAAGCACTTTATTTATTCCTGAGAATACAAAAGGCACAAAGTGCACACACACAGGACATGGATTCACATATAACTACAGTAGGTATTGTTGACTGTGATGTATGTGTTTTGTGTTTGATCCTTTTGAGAACAAGACAGTTTTGATCTCGAGTGCCTATACCTGAATACAGTACATTTCAAAATCTAGTTCATTTTTATTGAGTCATTTTTTTGTTTTGTTCAAATGATCAGTTACTTTGTTCACTTGTGTCAATTATTCTGCTCATTTTTGTACTTTTTCTTGATTATTTTATTCTTTTTGTATATTTTGCTGATTTCACAACATTAAATCAAAATAAAAAGATAAATTAAAGGATAAAATATGTACTGTTGACATGCCAAGATATGTGGATTAATGTTCTATGTTTGGTTATCTTGTTTTGGAACCAGTGATGTATTGTACATGTCTGTCTTTTGGTAATTTAAGCCTTAAATATATGTGAATAAATGCAAAGTAACACGACCATTTCTTAAACCAGGTCCAAGCTTCTCACATCACAGGCAGTTGTGGCACAAAAACCGGCGCAGATGTGTCTCCGGTTCCGCTGTCAGTAACAATCGCGGTGAAACCTTGTTTTCCCGTCGTGGGCATGAGGGGCTGTGTTTTCCGTGTGAAAACAAGAGGGAAAGGCAAATCAGGGTTATTGTCAGCAGCGGCAGAGACTGATAGCAACAGGGGAGCAGATTTCTGTCTGTTGGCCCAACGCGGGTCTGACTTGATCTGCTGCTGAGGGGGAGCTGAAGACCCGCGGGATGATGGAGTAGATTACACTGCGTCCACTTTTCATTAGGGGGAGGCATTACAGGGAGAGGGACAGTCGGCTGAAAAAATTGACAGTGCAAATGTTCAATAAAATCTCTACGCAGCGGATTTGAGAAACTTATTTAAAGCCTGATATTACCAACCATGTTATAATATTTATGTGCATCTACAGCCAAAAAGCAAAATTTGAAAATCACACATAATGTGAAATCATTATTTTACTAAATATTTTACTGAAGCCTAATGTGTGTCTGACGCCATTTTTAAAAAAAATACAACACTTGGACCATTTTTGTCCAAACCGTTCCCTCCCTATAAAAATGTGAAAAATTAGTTTGTTTTTTCCACTTTTAAAGGTTCAGATTTTTTGTGAACTTCTCTCCTGACCAGAACTATAAAAACTTATGGATCCTTTTAATATTTTTTACAATTTTAAGCCATTCATGTTATAAACGCATGCCCTATTTTAATGAGAAAAACCCAAAACATGAAATGTTTTCCAAAAATAAAGCGCACGGTGGATTATTTGAGTTGACGTTATAAGAGCCTTGTATGTGTGTATTTTTTTTTATGTATTTCATTGTTGTGCAGTAACCAGCAGTCCACCACTAAAACCTCTATGTAACATGTGAATTCATATAAAATGTGAAATTATTCAATTTTTAACCCAGAAATTCAGATTGAGATTATAGTTATGACATTGTATGACGCCTAATTAAAGCAAATCCAAAAAAACTAATTTGGATTGAAGTCAATGTGCCAAATTTGGTCCTTAAATGTACAAGTGTACTGTATGTCAAATGTGGTAAACAGTGATCTAAAGGCTGTAATGAGAGCTGAAGTTGAAATTTTAAACTTTGATCCACAACATTGATATATGGCATTAGCATTTAAACAACATAAAAAAAACTTTGACTGTCAAATGATGTCCCAAATGATTTTAGAAGTGTAAAGAAACCAAATTAATATTTACAGTTATGACGTGTTAAGGAAATCTTACTTCTGCACTTTATTTGCTAATACTGCATGTGTGCTCATCTATTTACCTACTCCTATGTTGCTGTAACACTGTCCTGGGATGAAAACGTGATCTTATCTTGAAGATGCAACAAGACGAAATGCAAAACAATTAAACATGACATAATAGCTGCAAAAAGACCAAAAACATGCAAGACCAAAAAATGTAAATAACAAAAATGGGTCATGGAACAGTGCTGCTGGGTTACTCATTTTTTTCAGTTGTTATTTTGGGTTTTTTTTTATCTATATCATAAATTATTTTGTTGATAATTCTTGTATTTGTTGAAATATTTTGTGTTAATTCCCTTAATTTTTATTTCATTGAATCTGGTTCATTTTTTTTGGATTTTTTTTTTTTTGCTCATTTTGTCCCATAGTTTGCTTTTATTTCCATCCATCCATCCATAAAGAAAAATGTTCATCAGAATACAAAATATAGGCTATATCACAATGACGATAATTATCAATTCATCATCTGGCTTTAGTTTATTTACATCAAACCCTGCTCATGTGTGTTTCTGAACTTGCAGAGACCGGCGATAATAGCAGATAGGGACACCATCTTAAAAGCAAAATGTATCAGCACAAATCTGGACAATAGCAGATGCACTTTCACAGCCTCGGCACGATTTAGGTGTGAGGAGGCAAAGTTGAGAGAGCCTCTGAGTGATGTGATGGAGCCTGTTGGATAACAAACTGATCAAGCATGCCTATTCCAGAGGAAGGAGGGCGTAAATGAGGTTGGGGAGGTGGGCTGTCCACATAGTGTGTTATTTTTTCAGTTTTGTTTTGTTTTGCAGCAGTGCCTTGATCCTCTGGTAATAAAACTGACAGGATTCATTCACTGTGATGTACAGACCTCTCAGAGCGGAGCGAGGCGATTGAGACGGGGTCTCTTAAACTTACCTGAGGGACCTCTCAGGGTGAACTCGGAGCGTGCTCAGTGCAGAGAAGAAAGGCAATTGAAATGGCCCTGTTTGTAAAAGATGTCGTGTTGGCGCTGCCTCCATTCATGTGCACCAGCCTGAGGTGTCCTGTTTCTATTATGCAGGTCGATGTGTAACCCTTCTCCTGCTCTGCAGACTAATTGGCATACTAATATTTTGCCATGACATTGAAGACCTAGGTGTCAAGATGGTGATTAGAAAGTCTCTAATTGGCCCCAGACTGAAATCTTTGACAGTAGTGGAGATGCTTTAATTTGGATTTAAACGGATACACCTGCAGAATATAAGCTAAAGCCCAAGTTAAATTATACTACTACTTCATGGCTGGTTGTTCTTATACACTCACACATACACAACATGCATACACAAACAGCAAAAAGGTAATAAATGGCCATAAATCATTATAAACCAGCATGAGATGTCACAATTTACACTAATATTACTTTAATTGTGGTTAAAAATAAATCATCAGTAGTGTAAATGCTCGCTCTGCAAATGTCACAATCAAACACTAACACAGAGCTGTTTATCAAAGAAACAAAACGCTGCCTCCTTGATTATGAGAAATAATGATATAATGGGCAGGCAAAAGAACAGCACAACAAAGGCATGACAAAACACAGTAACAACCAGCTGGGTCAGCTACATCGACACAATATAATGGCCTCAGCCATTATAACAGGAATATATAGTCAAATAATGGCCGGGTGCATGAACATGTGCATAAAAGTGTGTCTTCTTAAGAGACAAACACAAAAAGAGAAGAACCAGGGCAAGCTGCAGGGTACATGTGTACAAGAGGATTCTTTTGGTTTGCTCAACAAGAAATGGTGTCTGAAAGCCTTTTATTTTGTGTCATGAAAAGTTCCCTATTATAATGTCAGATAGAAAAGCAATGCAAAGGAGATGAGTCAAGAGTATGAATTATTCCACCGACAAACATGGCTTAGCAAAGTGTCAAAGTAAAATACATTTATATTTGTCTAATTAAGTGCCACATGAGGCCCATATTGACACCTTGTCTTGCAACTGTAATTAACAGCTTCCACCTCTCACGGCGGCCACATCACACCTATCGGCAGGAAGTATGTTTCCTTATTCTAATTGACTCCAATCTTGTCATGACTGCAACTTATTTAATGATGTAATATGCTGCTAGATGTTTTTGTGCACACCTGTACCTCAGGCTTCAACTAAGTGTAATTATAATGAAGATAAGGACAAATTGCAAATATGTTGAAAATGGGCCTATCTTGCAATGGTGAAGAATTATTTCCAACACTTCTGATCTGAAATCACCCCCAAAATCTAATCAATTGTTCCTTTTGCCATTTCTGACCAGCCTAAATGTAATACCACTATGTATTAACAGCTGCAGAAAATAATATTTCATAAGAATTTTACAAACTGTGCAAGAGTTTGAAACAATATTATATGACTAAAAAGTTTAACATGTCTACAGAGATTCAAAGCCAGATCCATCTCCAGGTTTGTGACAGAATGGACAAAATTCTGGATCACCGACCTCTTATTACATCTATCAGCTCAATCAACAGCTCAGTTAGTATGTTCATGACTGAAAGAGCATATCAAATACTGTAACTCACTGCATAACAGTCATGGATGGAAACAGCATTAACTATAATTTTTATTTGGCCAGTTTTAGGAATTTGTAGTGCATTTGGACATAAATCTGAGTAGTTTTCAGCACATTGTCTTTTCTAGATGTTCAGTTACCTTTTGCTCACCGCCTTAAAATAAATCCTTAATTATTTCCTCATATGCACTTCAGATGAAGCTCCACATCTGTTACTAACCTGAACCTTAAATGCAAACTTCCATGAGCTTAATTCTCCACTTTTAATTCATCTTTCCTTCTAACCTTTACACCTTACATTGTTAAGGCTGAGTCACAGTGAAGCACATGTCAGACCACATTGCCAGGTTTTAATAAGGCACCGGTTTATCCACCAGTTTCTCTCCCGGCACGTCGGATCCAACCCATTACCATGGCCACATAATGAGCTTACAGACTGTCAGTAGCTGAGCTGTGTGTTTTAGGATGAGCTGCAGAAAAGCTGCTACCTGTGGTCATCAACACCAGTGTGTGGGCACAACTGACCAACTGGTCACCACAGGTACATGCGTATTGGGCCAGTTATAAATATTCATACTCCTCTCCATGCTCATCACTGTAAAGGGCAAAGTACATATTGAAGGTGAATTATATATCTATTGAAAAGGTCATCTACCTCAACACCAATCATATGATGAGTAAAAGGACACCTGGAGTCAAGAGAAATCCTTTCTTTGAGTAATGTAGTTTCCAGACTTGATGTAAACTTTCAAACCTGCTATACATTTTAACAGCCAATGATCACAGCAATCTGCTTCGAACAAGACTGTATGAAAAGTCTGATTTGTTTTATAGATGTCAGTGATATGACTGATTAGCGCTTCTTCTCCACTCCTCCTTTATCAGAGGACAGAGGCCTCTCTCATGTTGCCTTCTCCCTTGCCTCCCTTGTTCTCCTGTGAATATCCACCCATCCATCTCTCTCTGTGTCAG
The DNA here is from genome assembly GCA_029823295.1 of Pseudamia nigra. Lineage (NCBI taxonomy): Eukaryota > Metazoa > Chordata > Actinopteri > Kurtiformes > Apogonidae > Pseudamia > Pseudamia nigra. The sequence goes on from JAQQAE010009374.1 coordinate 11,828, forward strand.
CCCTCTTGTCTGCTTCCTGCTTGTCTCTGTGGCTGTCTCTCCCCAGGACGTGTCTTATTCTCATCCCCCTCTGACAAGACATTGATCAGCACCACGCATATCAGCCTGACAATACTTGTAAACATACACACCCATGCTGTGAAATGCTACGGTTTGACACAAATGGCACTTTAAGGCTTTTAACAGCAGAACTGCCAATGGGTCAAATTTACCCACAGCTGCTTTTCAATAGAGCATCACTTGGTATTAATAAAATACTGAAGCCCCCTGTTTTAGGGCTGTGTATTGTAAAGTGAAAATAAATCTGCATTAATAATATGGTCATTTATATTTATAACGTCTACCAGGCAATATGTACCCCTATTGATTTTGACACAGTTTATGTTCAAAGAGATTCTAAGCAATAAAATAGGTTTTTTAAGTGAAACTGTGTCTTACCTGTAATGAAACACAACAATACTGGCAATAAAACACAAAAAAAATCAATGAATATGTGAAAATATATGGGTGAAAATAACTCAACATGCCAGTTCATGTCTCAAAATCTTTTCATTCTTCCCATTGTGATGACAGACGCCTCAGATTACTCCGTCATCTGAAATAACACTAAAACACTACAGTGACACAGTGACACAGGCTGCAGAATCTCTCCGTTAGTAGTGAACTCTGACAGGTTTAAGAGAGCTTTAGATGTTCACTTTGGTGTGAGAAAGGCCTGCATGGCTGTGGAACAAAATAGGCAAAAATATCAACAAGTGCTTTAAAGTTTGGGACTTTTAGAATTTTCTGTATTTCTGCATAAATGGGCATTGGAGGAAGGTCGATGGGAGAATGGAATAAGTTACACTTCCACTTTTCATTTCATCGGGGGAAGACGACGTACAGGACTGATTAACATTTATCAGAAATGTTTAGTTGCAGATATTGACAACATAGCATCACACATTTGCGATTCACAGATCTGTAATACTGGAACATATTCCTCAATAAATAAATATTTTTGTTTCATTTATTTAATTTGGTTCTCCTTATCTACAAACCCAGTTCCAAAAAAATGGGATCTAAATAAAACTTAAATAAAAACAGAATGCAATGATTTGAAAATCTCATAAACCCATATTTTATTGCCAATAGAACACAAACAACGTATCAGATTTTGAAACTGAGACTTTTCATCATTACATGGAAAATATTAGCTCCTTTTGAATTTAATGGCAACAACACATCTTAAAAACATTTGGAAGAGGAGCCACAAAAGTCTAGAGAAGTAATTGGCACAAATCAAAAACAACTAAAGGAGCAGTTGACAAATAATTAGGTTAACAAGTAACAGGTCAGTAACATGACTGGATATGAAAGGAGCATTTTAGAGAGACAGTCTCTCAGATGTAAAGATGGACAGAGGTTCACCAATCTGAGACAAGCTGCATCGAAAAATTGTGGAACAATTTCAGCAAAATGCTCCTCTATGTAAAATTGAAAATTGCAATGTGAAATTGTCTGGGCCAAAGCGCATTTAAAATGGTCCGAGGTATTCATCTGACTGCACAACAGTTCTCCATTTTTCCTTTTAGATGAAGTTTGCTATGCGGAAATATACAAACAAAAACCCAAAGTAAGCCTCATATGATTTTGTATAGGTACCTGTGATTCTCTGTTCTCCTGATGTCCCTGAATGCCTCCTATCTCACTCCCACTCCTGATATTCAGACACAAATCACTGCTCCCTCACACTGTTTCTGACTTTTCAAGCTCATGCATAGTGGGAAGTTACTCAGAATGGAAGTAAAAAAGTTGTAATTTTAAGGGTCTGTTTTTAGGCAACAGAATTCATTTGTATGTAATCTTTAAGAGACATACTTGCAGATATTTCCTTCTAATATCCATTATAACTGTCACTTTAGACTGACTTGTACAGAAGATCATCCAAGATGAGTAATGCTCTTGAGAACAAGAGATCAAAATTCTTGATGCTTCAACTTATTACAATGACAGAGGACATTTGTTACGACTAGAGATGGTGCCTGGGTGCATTTGGCTGTTTTAGGTATAGAGTGATTCCTAGTGGTTGTAGTGTTAAGTCGTCTGAGGAAGGACATGTTGCGTAATGAACAGAAAACCTATTCCGGTTTATAATACAGTGGAAACTACTTATGGTGATTTTAAAAATCACTCCAAAATAAATGCTGTTAAAATTAGCTCACGGTAATCAAGAAAGCTACTTTACTATGATTGCCCTTATTAGCTGGATTAATAATACAAAGTTATGTGACACCTCTGTGATGTAGTGAAAATGTAGAACATTCAACTTTGAGTCTGGGGACAGTCTTAGAGCTTTCATTTGCTTTTTTGCGTTGAAAAAATAATCAGGATCATACTATGTACTTGTCACATCGTTTGAATCATAACTACAAAAAGCTGAATGGGAAAAACCCTGTGCCACTTGTAATTCTGAGTCTGCAGTATTTCTCATGCCGAGTCCAGACCAAAGCTTCACAACGACACAAAACATTTCAGAATATCACAGGTTAAAAAGAACGGACTCATTTCAATTAGTCTCAAGCTGACTTTTTTGTCTTTTACACCATTTTCATCTATCTGTCTTAGACATCATTTAATTTTTTGCTACTTTTGCTTGTTTTTCTTCCTTTTGCTCCTTTTTGGTTTTGTATACTAAATTATTAGCATCATAACTCATTAGTTTATTCAACATTCACTCACAAATTAGTAAACTCAAGTACAGCCCTGCGATGAACTGGCGACTCATCCAGGGTGTACCCTGCCTTCGCTCAAATCAGCTGGGATAGGCTCCAGCAC
>JAQQAE010009376.1:0-14644 GCA_029823295.1 Pseudamia nigra
GTTGTTACCAGTAATGTCTACATTTTAAATTGTCAGTAATACAGATGCGGCAGATGCAGGTACACAAGCCTAGAGTGGCCAGTCAGTGTGGCAAACAATGAACACTTGAAATAATTTGTATATATGTCTCTCCGGTGTATTTGTTGCCCCCCAAGCCAGACTATGAAAAAACTGTGATGTATAAGCCGGAAAATACTGTATTTTTAAATTCATGATAACTTAATAAAAAATTTTTAAAAACTGTGACAAAGGACAAATTTTCCATTTTTCTCTCTATATAGCCCACCTTAGACCTGGTCTGGACTTAAAACCACTACATTCATGGAGAGAGTGAGAATGCTTTAGGTTCCTGATTTGTGAAAATGCATTTTTTCCCCTCAAATCACAAATGGAATTGGAAGCCGACTTCAGCCTGGTTGACGTCTGCATGTTTTCGTCATGTTGGTTAAGGTGTCACATCAGGATGGCTACTTGTCAAGCCCTGATGGCTCCTGTTCTGTACAAATCGTTTTTCTTAAGAGGTTTACTTCACTTCACACATCATGCAGTGCACTGACTGCATGTTTGTATGGATGTTACGCATTTATTCCCATCTTGTTATTTTTTAAAAAATGTGTATTAAAGATTAAACAATCAAAAGCCATTTTACATCCTGTTCCACTGGATTTTGATGATCATGAAAACAATATTGGATGACATTTGTCTGGCATTACACAGCAACTTGCTATATTAAGTGTTTTCTTGCACCATCTTTCATGAAGTTCATCATGTAATAAGCTTAAATTAAATCCAATGAATTTTAAAGACTTGTCAATCTCATACAGAAGAGTTTTTTTTTTGAGAAAACACAGATGTGAAGTTTTATTTCTGGACTGCAGGGCAGACAAAGACACCACCTACAAAGAGGCTTCAAACTGTAGGGGTGATGTAAATATAAACAGTGATTATGAGCAATCTATTGACTAAATCCTTCACAGTGAACATTATTTGTCCTACCCATAGACCTAGGTCAGGGGTCGGCCACCCTTGCAAACTAAAGAACCAATTTTGGGGAAAAAAAAAGCACCTACACCCACAAAAATATTCCAACTCTTTACATACCACATGAAATATGACACACGATTTAGCGGGCAACATGTTAACACCAATTTGTTGTTTTTTTGGTCATTATTTTATTAATTTTTTTCCTTTTTTAAATTAATTTGTTGATTTTCTACAACTTTTTTTCTTCATTTCCTTGATTATTTTGCTTGATCCTGTTCATTTTTCCTCACTGTTGTTCATTTTGCAGATTATATGGTTCAGATTTTGCTCACTCTTCATTTTTGTGAATTTTGGTTAATCTCTGAATTATTTTGGTTATTATTTTGTCAATTTTTTTCTTGATTTTGTTGTTTATATTCTTGAAATGAACCATTTTGTTGATTTCCTTGAATATGTAGTTCATGTTTTATACATTTTCATTGTGTTGATTTACTATTTTAGGTCATTTTAATCCTTTTTGTTCACTTTTGACTTAATCATGTCAAATTTTTGAGTTTTTTAAAAATAATTTTGCTTATGTTGTTAATGTTTCATCATTTTCTGTCATTCTTTAATCTCATTCATTTTGCAGATTATTTACATCAGTTATTTTCTTAATTTTTTTCTTTATGGAGTTCTTTTTTCATTCTTTTTGTTGATTTAGTTTGTATTACCTTTTATGCTTTTGCCGGCGTTTAATAATTAGTTCGTTAGCAAGTTTACTAAAAAAGTTCTGAATGGATTTTGATGAAATTTTCAGGAAAGGTGTGCAATGGGACAAGAAACAGATGATTACGTTTTGGTGGTGATCCGGATCACCATCTCAGCGTACAATGTTTTTTCCGGGCTGCGCTGAAGGCGTTTCAATGCTCAGTCTTTAGAACAGAGCTGTGATTGACAATCACTGCTCACTCGCCAGACAATCAAAATCTAGACAGGGTGGGACATGGGAAGAAAACAGTGTAAACTTCTCTGCACCATGATGGAGGGGAAACTCACTGACAGCTTGGCTTATGATCAAACACTGAAGGATTTCCATGATTTTATGAAGGAAGCGAACGTCCAGAACATCCATTACACTTTGAAACTTTACTGTGTGAAAACGACATTTTACGTGACGACGTGATGCAGCCACAGATGCGCTTCCAACTCAGTCATGGGCTTACTTGGTGACTATGTGAGTATCAATGTAAACAATACACTTAGAAGTGCATCGTGTGTCGGGATGTCATTAAATTCAAGGCTGTTATCTGCACTTTACCACAAATATAATTACAGTGGAACCTTGGACAACGACAAATTCGGACGACGGAAAAAATTCTTAAAAAATTGAACCGGATAACGATGAATTATGTAATAATTTTATTGTGCCTTACTGGTCTGCACTAACTAAACACAAAACTTCACATTAACAGCTATCTGTGACCAGTGCCCAGACTTATTAAAAATACCTCTCATGAGAGTCAAAGCGGTGCCTTTGTAGATCCCTCTGATCCCGGACTGTCTGTACAGCTGTTTGACACAGTCCATCGGCCCTGCATATTTCACCTCTCCAGATGCTGCCTGGATCTGTACAGACACAGACCAAACACCATGACGCTGCTGCAGATGATGTGATTAATTAAATAAATTAACTCATCTACTACTCAGACCATAATTAAATCCTCTACAGGGTGTCTACAAGTATCAGGCAGTTTAATTGAATGATTTTAAAGACATTTTTGACCAAATTTAAGGTAGGGATTTAAGCAGTCACTATTTTTTTACTGTACATGATTCCACATATAACTTAATGTATTTAGTCTGTAAAAGTAAAAGATAATAAGATGTATAAAAATGAGAATTTGTGTTATTTTGTTAGTGTGGATTTAATGTTGTGAATGCCAGCATGTGCAATGTTTAATCAAAATGAATAAAATAAAGCCTAGATCAAAATAACAAATAAAAAAATTACCAAAATCATGCAGAAATTACAGCAATAAATAAAAGAGGAAATAAATTAAAAAAAAATAATCAAAATGTAAAAAAAATACAACAATTTAAATAATTAACAAAACTGTCAACACATTAACCATAAATGTAATGCAATATTCAACAAGAAGAACAAAATCACCAACAAAATGAACAGACATGACAAAATAATAAAAAAAGAGATTTTTTTCTACATAATAAACACATAACAAATCTGCTTTTCCATAAGATAAACACAAAGTAGAAAAAAGTAGACATTAGGTACACTTATACTTTTAAATCTCAGGAATGATGTTAGATCTAATGACAACACATCTGCAGGAACATATGGTCTCTAACCTGTAGGAGGCATTTAATTCGCTCTCCTGGAGCCATGATGGCTGTGGTGAAAACACCAGACAACATGCCTGCTGCAAACAGCTGAGGATACCTGCAGAGGTGAGACGAGGAAGCTAAAGCACATAGGACAAATAGTCCACAACATGTTTACACAAGTGGAAAAACCTGCAGTCAATGACAGAGCATCACCTACGTAAGGATTTCATCAGGGGTTCTCTGTTGAAGTTTCTTTCCCAGCCCAAAGCCAAAAAAGCAAATAGCAAACATCGGTGTCACTCCGATGATCGGGGCTCCCATACCTTTATACAGGCCCTTCACACCCTGCAGAGAAAGAAAAATGATGATGAAACATCAGTGTGAGGGAAAAAACGAATCTGGATGATGTTGTCTGTGTGATCTGTTGCACTCTCACCTCTCTGGCTAACGTCTTTTTGAAACAGTCGATGGTTCCGGCATAAAGAGCGCTCTCTCCTGGTTTTGGTTTGGGCTGAGTCTGTAAACGCACCTAAGCGGAAAAGAGCTGGTTTGGGTCCTTTTATGTTCAAATAAGGTGACTGTAGTTGCTAAATTATGCTCTTATTTGAAGTTTGTGGCATCAGTTAGCAGAAACTTCCTTATTTCAACAATCCAGGTGAGGTAGCTCTCAGAGTGCAGGTCTACTTGTGGTTCCTCAAATCTCTAAAACTAGACTGTGAGGCACAGTCTTCAGTTACCAAGCTCCTCTCCCGTGGAACCAACTCCCAGTCTGGGTCCGGGATGCAGACACACTCTGTACCTTTAAAACTACGCTTAAAATTTTCCTTTTTGACAAAGTGTATAATCAGGGCTAGCTCAGGTAAACCTTTAATCCTCCCCTAGCACAATCCTAGGTTGATGGGGGAACAGTGATGCACCAAGCTTCTCTCTCTCGCTAAACCTCTTCCCCTGTCCCTCTCCCTTCCACTTCCTCTTACTATTTTTCTCTCTCACCCTCTTTCCATCTCCCTTTTCTCTCTTTGTCCACCTACCCTCTCCTTCTAGTCACCTCTCTTTCTCTGTCCCCCATCCCATACATTTGCATTCACTCCCATGCATCTATCCATCATCTTCCGCATATCCTGATCAGGATTGCGGGGGCAGCAGTGTAAGTAGAGAATCAAATCAAATCAAATTTTATTTACAGAGCAATTTTCATACATCAATGTAGCGCAAAGTGCTTTACATATTAAAGGACACATATCAAAAGAAAAAACACATGTTAAAAACATTAGAAACACACACACACACACACATATGCATATCCCCCCCACCCAAACACACACAAACCCAGGTCATGCGCAAACAGTTTTTGCCAGTAATAGTGTAAAGTATTACATATGGCTTATGGCTGGAAGAAGCCTCTTCCAGCTCCTCTGGGGGACCCCACAGGTGTTCCAAGGCCAGCCAAGAGACATAGTCCCTCCAGCATGTCCTGGGTCTGCCCCAGGGCCTCCTCCCATTTGGAGCTAGTTTTGGCAACCAGGGTTTCGACCATCCAGGCCTCTGCCTTCAGCTGCCACCCAAACCACACAGCAGCGGACCCTTACGACCCTTCCTGCAGGTGGTGGGCCCACAGAAAGGCATAGTCACAAGGGTCTTCTGAATCACTCCTAGTCTGACCTAGGACAAATTTGCCTTGGGAGACCCTACCAGGGGCAACACAGCTCCTAGGATCACTCAGGCATACAAACACCTCCACCACGATAAGGTGGCGATTCGAGGAGGGGTGCATTCATTCTCATGCCATCTATATTATAATACCAACTTGTCTTCCCTGTAGTTCTGTGCTGATGGACACCTACCCTGAGCCGCTGGTTCTGCTGGAGGTTTTTCTATTCCGTTAAAGTTTTTCCTCCCCCGTCACCCTAGGCTTGCTCTCAGTGGTTCTGTTGGGTTTGCTCTCTGTATGGTCTTGAGGTTTCGGACTTGAATTGTGAAGCGCCTAGAGATAATCTTGGATTATAAATGGCGCTATACAAATACAATTGAAATGAAGTGAATTGAATCGCCCAAAATCATTCCTCTCTTAGTTGAGGTAGAGAGGAAAAGTCAAAATAGGCCATCATTTTAGCTCCCATTTTCTGCTGGCTTGTGAGAATACACTGGATCTCTTCAAATGTTGGAGAAATAAAACAACCAATTTAAAGAGGTTTTAAAAATGATAAACATCCTGGCCCTGTTTGTTCTGTAATTATAAATCATGATAAGAGTGAATCTGTGTATAAATTGAAATTCATTCTAGGGCTGCAGTCAGTCACATTACAGTATCAGTCAGCGCAGTCATATAATCACAAAAGGAATATGTACATATTCATAATTTAAAAAGGTCCAAATTTAAGATGTGTTAAGCAGATTTACACTGCCTGGACAAAGAAAAGGCCACCACCTGGATTTAACTAAGCAAATAGGTACGAGCCTCCCATTGGATAGTTTCTGTATGGGTGATTATGTTTCAGCTCGCAACAAGTGATATAAGGATAGTGGGAAACCATCATCTTCAAAGAAAAAATGTGGTTGGAAAAAAATCTTGAATGATCATAACCGGTGATCACTTAAATGTGTGGTGAAATCAAATAGTAAAAAAATAAATAAATAAACAAACAAACAGTAGTAGAACTCAGGACTATGTTTAATAGTGAAAGTAAAAGCATTTCCACTGACAGTGTGTAGCCTGAAGAAAACCAATTTTCAGTGAGGCTAATCAGAAAAAAAGGCTTCAGTTTGCTAGGGAGCATATTTTGTTGGACTGCCTTTAGCTATGATTACGACACACATTTGCTGTGGCATTGATTCAATAAGCTTCTGCAATGTCTCAACATTTATTTACTTCCAGAGTTGCATTTATTTTTTGCCAAGATCTTGAATTCATGATGGGAGAGTTGGACCACTGTGCAAAGTCTTCTCCAGCACATGAAAGAAAATGCTTTTACTTTCACTATTAAACATAGTCCTGAGTTCTACTGTTGTGTTTTTACAATTTGATTTCACCACACATTTAAATGATTACCGGTCATGATGATTCAAAATTTTTTTCCAACCACATTTTTTCTTCGAAGATGATGGTTCCCCCCTATCCTTATATCACTTGTTGCCAGCTGAAACATAATTACCCATGCAGAAATTATCCAGTGGGAGGCTCGTACCCATTTTCTTAGTTAAATCCAGACAGTGTTTTTTGTGCAAATACAAAACACAGGACTTGTCATTGGCGATAGGTCCCGTGTAAAACATGCAACAAAAAGTCCCAACTTGCCCATCTAATTCCTTAAGTTTTTGTATTTTTATGCTGGATTGAAACATAAATATGTTTATTTACCTCGACAAGTACCGTATTTTCTGGGTGATATGTCGCTCCGGAATGGTAGTCGCACGAGCCAAAAAATACGTAATGAAGAAGAAAAAAAAAAAAAATCCCGTGTATAAGTCACTCTGGAGGACAGGTCGCATTTGTTCGGGGAACGCGCTTCAAGCACTCAGCCGGGTGGCCACGCGCTTGATGCCAGAAGTGAGAGCTCGCGGCTTGGCTCCCCACCTCACCAAGTGATGGCACCGACATGTTCGGTGTTAAGCTGATGGCAGGTATGGTTGTTACTGGAAATGTCTACATTTTAAATTGTCAGTAATACAGATGCAACGGATGAAGGTACACAAGCCTAGAATGACGTCTAGTGGCTGTCAGTGTGACAAACACCCAATACTCAAAATATTTTAATATATTCGTCGCACGGATATATTTGTCGCTCCCCTAGCCAGACTATGTAAAAAAGGCGACATGTAATCCGGAAAATATGGTAATCAAGTAAACTCAAATCCCAATCTTGCCCACAAAAATAACAATGGTTGTCACATATCATGCAGCCCTAGTTCACACACTAATTCACCTCTCTCACATTGCCTTACTTTAAAATGAAAAAGCAGAGAAATTATTCCAAAGACATACATGTATGAATACAACTTTTATGTTTTCTGCATGTTATTGAACATATTTCAAATGCCAACAAATAAAAACATTTAGACAAAAGTAACACACTCTAGTTCCTTCTCTGTAAAACAAACAGAATGCACTTGCTTTTCTTACTGGTTTAAGTTCCACAAAACTGCGCTACAAAAAACAAACTCTTTGATGGAATTACAAACTGTTTTTCCTTCCAAAAATAATTATGGGTTATGTATCAGTTTTAAGGGATGAATGAACCAGACAACTCAGCATGTGATATCAATGGTCATTTTCAGTATTTTCTGACAATGAAAACCATTTGGTAAGTACAGATAATAAATAGCAGAAAGTGTTTGTTAGAGTGATTTTGTGTTACCATCTTTCTTTTAGCTTCATGTCTGAATGTGCTTCTCCCTTGTCATCTTATCATTACAGCCATTTTTCATATGAATGCATCACTTTCGTTGGACCAATCAAGTTTTGAAGAGCCGTGAACCAATATGTGGACTCACTCCACTTTTTAGCAGCTGTTTAGTATTTAAAGTAGTTACTTAAAGTCCAGTCCATGATTACATAAGTTCACTTCAAATAAATAAAACTGAAATAATGTGTACTTTAAACTCCTTTGATCAGAGCTTTTATTTCACGGGCATTTCTAGTTTCTCCTAGCTTTTTAAGATTACTATGTCCTTATAAATCTATGCCTTATCTTCAAACATTATGAACGGCTTTGCAAAAATAAAAGTGCAAACAAGGAAACCAAACGTAAAGACCTTAACATTCAACAATTTGTAACTCAGTACATTTCACCTGCTCCACATATGCTCCAGTCAGTTTGTCACATCATTTTTTCTGATTTAAATACAGCACAACCTAAATAGAGGTACTTAACCCAGATTAGCACCATTTCCTAACAATTTCCTCGTTACAAAAAACAACAGCAATATTTTAGCTAATTAATAGCACTAATTAAGCATTAAAACATGCTTCAAATATAGCGTGTGAAAAAGTTTGATCATTTTTCTACTTTTATGTTGGATGAGGCTGTGAGATATTTTAACTTGGCATTTGATTTTACACCGAGGAGGATTTACTAATCTTGTCTTCAGGTGAACTCGGACTTCACCTCAAGATGGGACAAAGTGTGGGTCAAAGGGCAACAGCAGCAGCTGACTGATCCGGTGCTTTTTCCGCAGTAACATAACCATTTAAAGCTTAATGTGTCACATCCTCACAGCTGAAACCTGGAGCACACCTCAAACACGTTTTCCCTCTAACCGGTTCTGCAGCTTCATTCTTATGAGGGTCGGAAACGTATGGCATGTGCAGAAATAGCCAACCGCGTATAGAGCAGTAATTACTTTGATGGTGTCCAGAGGATGTCCGGCGAACACGAGACAAACGCCCCCAAAGCCTCCAGCGAAGAAGTTCTTCAGCGGACTGATGGGCTGCGGCTGTTTGGACATTCTGCCTCGCTACAAAAAACAACAGCGACCGCATCAAACTTACAGCGACAATAAACCCATACACGAACAGAAACCAAACGTACAAGAAACAGGAGCTCACCTGGTCTGTCGTGGCTCAATGAAATGTAAGCTGCCTGCTGGACCTTTCACCCACTTCTGAACCCGGACTGAAATGCCTGCAACACACCTTCACTGTGTCCGTCTATATTTGTAGTCCGGGCGGAAACGAGCATAACTTTAAACCATAAGAAAATACACTTATGTACTAGATAAATAGATAGAATTAATATGGGCAAACTTTAATAACTGAAGTAATAGATTAGTAAACTTTAGTTTACATTTTAAGTGCTTTAATAAAAGGAAACTGGACCTTTTTTGTTATGTTTATTTGCTATATAAAATGTTTAGTAAAAAGTAAATTTGTAAACATAAAACCACCTTTTTATAACAGTTTTATACATAATTCAAAACAAATGATTAATATTTAGCAGAGGAATCTGTACAGTACATGCACACAAATTCAAATAACAGCACTTTTTTACATTTTATATTGGAATACTAATTGTTTCTTAATAGTTTTTCGAACACGTCATGTTCTTCATTTATTTTTAATTTTGTTCTTCCATGTTACTTGACAAATGTGCTTTTGTTGTCATCATTTTAAATACAGCTTATTTCTTTACTCAATTTGAAATATAATGTGGCTTTTACATTTTAGGGCCACATATCTATACAAGAAATCCCAGTCTGCAGAATGTCACTTTTCTGGCTCAGTGCTCCATTACAAAAAGTATATAACTAAAATAAATCACACTCAGTATAATAAAGTAGTATGATACAATTTTCTCTTCACTTGATCACTTGACACTATATATTGCACATTAAAGTAACATAACAGAGATTTCTGCATTTCTCAAACTCTTTCAGAAATGGTTGATTACGTGGTCATTCATTTCTGAACTTTTTTATATGTAAAATTAAGTTTTGAACTTGTTGATTTTTATTTACAAAAAATGAACAGTTAAACTTCTCACTTGAACTTTTGTCTGTGTCATTCTGACTTTACTTTTGGTTACCGGTATTTATAATGTATTAAGATATATAAGGCCCTCTGAACAAATACTATTGACCTCTTCCACTGTTAAAATATAGCTTTATTAGTTTCATTATAACACAGTTGCAGAACTTTTGCAGACAGTATTAATCATAGAAAGGGGGCATTCCTCTCACACACTGTAAACAGACACACAATGAATGAATGCTCTGATGTGAACTAAAAAAGATGAGATCACTTCAGGCTCAGAAACGGACATGTACAGGACAATAAGTTAAAAGTGTAAGCTAAAAAAAAAATCACTATATCACGAGGAAAAAAAAAAAACAGGTAAAAGGTACTTTTTGCTGGTAAGGTATGCGAGTAAAAGGAGACTGACGTCCTGTGTTTTCTCTACCTTGCTTCAATTTTCAGTAGGGCCATTAGAAAGGGAAACGATCAACACTGACTGATGTCTTATTTCTGAGATGGTATGTGTGGGATATCTTTAGCCTCCACAAAGCAACAGCCAAGGAGCCAAGACTCCGAATAATACAGCGGTAATACAAGCTGTTATTAAGCATTATTGCAGCACAGTTTGGACATGAATGCAGCATATGAACAAAAAAACTCTTCAGTCCAACTGACATTCAGTAAAAGACTTTAGTTGCAAGGGGATTTGCATAAGTGAGAACAGAACAGTTTTCTGGAAGTGCTTTATAAGACAAACTACTATACTGAGAAAACTGCAGATGAAGCCACAGGAGAGATTCAAAACGTAGCAGCAGGTTACTCGGCTCAAAGCTCAGTAATGACAACATAAGTCAGAGTGAACTTTTTTCCTCGCTATAGTAGTAAAGATGAGATTTAACTTTAAGATTTGAGGTGGTGAGTGAAAGAGTAAGTCCATTTTTATTGTATTTTCTAGGAAAAGTAATGCTTTCATCGACACAGTAGTTTGGTCCCACTAAAAGGGAAGCACATAAAGGGTCAAAGCATTGACACATCCGTTCATAAAATGGCACCTCCACAACAAACTTAAATTGGCTCTTAAATCGATTTGGTTATTTTGGTTAGCTTAAGGTTGTGTTTCTTTTTAATGTCAAAATCCTTTTGACTTCAGATGGCGAGTTTCTTATTTATAAGGTTCTTATTGCTTAAATTCCAGAAGCTCCAGGGTTTGACCTAAATTCAGGTTATTTTTTAATTTCCTAGTATGATTAAACCTTGCAGGTTTTTGTGCATTTTTCATATTTTTCCCTTCTTACAATCGTCCAAGAAGATAACTTTCCTCTCCCCTTTCACCTGGGAAAGAGATAGCTGCAAAAAACAGTAAGAGCTTTTTCAATTCAACATCACATGCATGGTGCAGCACTGGACAACAAGTCCAAGAAACGATTGGCAACACTGATTTGCTTCTTGCAGGATAAGCTGGCACTGGACACATCCCGTCAAAAGTCAGCTATTCCTGTTCAAGCTTTATTGTACATCCCTGCAGGTGGAGGGAGCAGACTACAGTGTGTGCGTGTCATACTGATATGGTTAGTACTGGTTCTCGCAGATCTGTGGAAACTCCTTGTAGATCTGCTGTATGATTAGCTTATCCATCTGTTTCGCTGTAGCGCTGCCTTCATCCTCCCCTGGATCATCCTCCTCCCTGAGAATCCTCTGCAGTGCCCCCTGGAGGTCAGACAGACGGTGCTGATGCTCGAGGTAGTCTGTCGAGCGGATTATCGAGTGCATGAGGGACAGGTACTCCATCCGCAGCTTCACATAAAGAGTAGAGGAAAACATTAGAGGTAAACAAAAGAACAAACAGTTGGCTCTTTAGTTCACATCTGGGTCCTGGACTCACTTTGTCTCCAGGTGAAAGGTCAGATATTTGTCGGACAGCGATGTCAATCATCACCATCATGTCTGTGTGGTAGAACATATTTGCTGTCTCTTTGCTTGCAAAAACATCCTGCAGGAACTTGAGTACTGAATGTGGTGCAGGTGGAGTGTGGTTGAACATACACACAGGGTCATCTGAAGGGAAGAGGAAAATGTGAATAAAAAGAACAGCAGTGTGCAGTGGCACGTAGATACTCCTAGGTACAACTTTATGGAACTTGACAGAAGAATTTCCACATTCTGAAGCTTTGTACGTCTACTCCAGTACATCTCAAAGGCAAACATTGTACCCTTTACTCCATTTCAATTGTGTGTCAGCTTTACACAGATTACAGTTTTTCCATACATTTCTGTACAATGAAAACCATGCATGTGTTTATGTATGGGCTGAGACAGTTTTGTCCTTAAGGTAAATAACCTTTAATAGAAAATATACTGTCAAAAAATTAAAATGGTCCTGAAATCACAAAGAGTTGACTTTTTAGTGTCTCTCACAGGACAACAACACTAACATGATGATCTTCTAGAACGTGATGCATTGTAGAACAAATAACCAACAGCCTATAAAGCTGCTGAAACCTTCAACTTTAAACATGTAAAGCAGTAAAATACAACCCTACACATTGATGCAGTAGTAAAATTAGTCAAAAGCATCATATATAATATGAATGCTGAGAGGGTGCATGGTACTAAGGTTCTGAATGCAGAATTTTACTTGCAGTGGAGTATGCTCTTATACTTTTACATAAATAAAGGATCTGAAAATTTCATCCAATAGTTCCAAAAGAAACGCAACAGAGACATTTTACCTCCCCGGTTTAGAAGCAGCAGCACTTTTTCTGACAAGATCTTGACATTTTTCTTCTTCAGCTCTTGCATGATTGCATTGTTGTCAGGTGCTGAACAACAGAAACACCGCACAGAAACAGTATTTACAGTATATGAGTAAAAGATTCTTTAAACACATCTGTAGCTAAAAAAAATAAAACAAAACTACTTAGCAAAGTTGTGTTTTGCATTAGTGTTGTCTGTACAGCTGTTCTCACCTGTGTGGTGCAGGTTGAAAGACAGTAGGAGGTTGAGGAAGATGTCAGGCAGCTGCTCTGTGGGATCAGAAGGGAGTCCATCCTCCACCACACCCAGCAGAAAGTGAACAAACTCCGCATTCAGGTGGACTGAAAGAAAAGGAGCAAGCAGAATTACGTCTCAATAATGACTTGGTATTCTTTTGATATAGCTAGGTTATCTCCACCCTGTCAGCTGCTGCATTTCATAACTAGAGGGCACTCAGAAAGTGAATACCTCCGCCAAGACTGCTGTTCACCCAAACTGTTATTTTTTGACCGGCCAAAAATGTCATGTTATCATGTTGGTTTGTCTGCAATAAAATGAGTAAAAATAATCAAGCAAGTTAACAAACGTGAACAAGATAAGCAACAAAAACTGAACAATTAATAGAAGTAAAAATAGGTAGTATATTTATGAAAATTAACAATGTAATAATGAAATTGAACCAAAAAAAAAATCCACAAAATAATTAAGGCTGCAAACAGCGTTGAACAGGCCCTCTCATTCCTGTGCAACCACATCCAGGCAGCAGCCAAAGGGTCTCTCTGCCGTCACGCTGCTGGAGGTCACCCGCCACAGACACCTCGCAAATTTTACATCAATCGGATGAGGTGCAGACTGGATGAAGAACTGTTGAGTTACACCAGTTAATTTATGGGAAGGTCCCAAAATCTGTGGCCCTGCCCTCAACGTATAGTTTCACAGACACTCACAACCTGAACACTGTTGGGTTGTCATCTAGTCTCGTTTGACTGTGCCACATACGAAAATGATTGAACAAAACCCTTAGGATGAGTTCATTCAGATGTGATGGGAGAAAAACGCCAAAAATGATCACAAAATTCAAACTGGCCACCATACAATTGGACTTGCATAATTAATTCAAATTACTTTTTTAGATCTTGGTTTGTCTGTTTGTTAGCAGGATTACACAAAAACTTATGGGTGGATTTTGATGAATGGCCCCATCTCTCAGTGTTAAAGAAAGTGAAAAATTGATCCAGAATCCACATTGTGACCTGGATCACCTCCAAAATTTAACGGGTTCATCAGTGGCCCAAGGACTACCTTTGGTGAATTTTTTTTTTTTTTAAACAAAATCTGTTTTTGCATAATCCTGCTAATTAACAGAAAAACCAACTTGATCACAGGACCTCTTTGGCGGAGGTAATAAAGTGACTGACGAGGGTTTTGTGTTGCTGGCCAAAGAAGGAAAAGATTAAGGATTTACCAACCGTTTTCTTTTTATATTTATAGTGGTCCCTCGTCTATCGTGGGGGTTATGTTCTAAAAATAACCCGCGATAGGCGAAATCCGCGAAGTAGATTCCTATGGAAAAACTGTGAGAAAAAAAAAAAACCGCACTCGGCACTGCACAGCTCAGGAGACACAACACAGAGGAGATGACTGACAATGGCCTTAGCCAATCAGGACACAGAACACAAGGCACGTTCATATGCTGTATAAAAAGTACATGAAAACTGCACAAAAAAAATCCATGAAACAGCGAGGCTACGAAGGGTGAACCGCGATATACTGTAGCAAGGGACCACTGTATACACAATGCCATGTTAAAAATTACCTTGTGAACACATGAACTAATTGAGTAAAACTAATTGCTATTTGCTTCCCTAATGCACTCAAATTTTCAGATCTACTATATAATCGCTTAACTAAGTTAAAAAGACTTTGCTCTGAAGCAAGTGACATCACCTATACTCATCCTTGATGCTCTGTTTTGTAGGTACAATATACTAATTATTAAAAAAAAAAAAAATTCTCTTCTCACCCTCTGCGGGTGGTCTCATCCTTCCAAGCCCAGGTCCTCTACCAGAGGCCTGGGAGCTTGAGGGTTCTGCGTAGTATCTTTGCTGTTCCTAGAACTGCACTTTTCTG
>JAQQAE010009377.1:0-14644 GCA_029823295.1 Pseudamia nigra
GAAGGAGGACGGCAGTGATTTATCCAGAGGCGACGGGCTGCTGCTGCGTCTACTAACCGGAGAGGACAGCTGCTCCCTGGCTCGTCTCTGTTCCCGATCCCGGCGCCGTGACAGACACGGGGGTCCCCATATCCCCATATCCTTCCAGTCCGTGTGGCCACTAAATCACATCCGGTGTAACAGCTTTCTGAACACTCCAGCGGTAGTTCAGATGTCTAGCCCCGTCTGTTGTTTTGTCTCCGGGACCAGTTGCGACAGAAAAGCCCAGGAACCTCTCGCTCCGGATTCGGGGTCCAGTGGCATGAAGATGGCGGCGGTCGGGCCGCTGCGCTGCAGACGGACGGCTCCAGGTGTGCGGGTCCACAGGTAGATCACAAGTCGGTGCCTGTCAGTACCGGTGCCTGTACCCCCTTCCCTACCGTGCCGTGGAGACTGGAGCACAGTATCCCCCCGCAGCAGGACAACCGCAGCACGTCGGCTCCGCTCCAGCCGTCGCGCTGCTGCTAACAGCTGTTAGCCAAGCTGACAGAGGCTAGCGGCTAATACTCCCGAGCCGCGGCCCACCCGCAACTGCTGTTGGGCAGAGGCTGAAGCCATCGGGCAGAGGCGCGTCTGACGCAACGATGCCCGATGCCCGATGGCTTCAGCCTGTCCATAACACAAGCTAACGCTATTAGCCGTTACCCTGTGTTAGCTTGGCTAACAGCTGACTATTCATTAACCGATTAATTTTCGATGTTTGAGGGACATTTTTTGCAGTTTTTTTCTTCGGTATACGAATTTTTCGTTGTCAGAAGAGTTGTTTATACAAGGTACCACTATATTTATGTAATTTCTACGAGCTAAACTTCATTTGTTGAACATTTGAGGAAATGGACCAATAGATGAAGAGAAGCTATGAATAATGAATGGACGATGAGGTCCAGGCAGTTTTGAGCATCTTTGCTGAAGAAGAAATTCAGCAGGACTTCAAGTCAGTGACTCAAAACGAGAGTCTATGGGAAAATAGATGACAAGTTGGCAGAGCTTAACGTAAGGTACATGCCAAAACAAAGGCACAAAAAGCCAAAGAAACTGAAGCAGGATTACAAGCCCTGGTTGGAGCAGCGCGACTGCCATCTTCTACAAATCGCAGATGATCAAGTGGAGGAAATGGACGTCTACAAGTGGGCAGGCTGCTTCAGGAAAAGCTCCAATCTTTCACACACCATTTTTTTGTGTTTTTTTAATCTCACAGCATGTTGTTTGTGCACCGTTTGTTTTTTCTTTGATGTTTTATTTAAAAAAAACTGACCTTATATTCTAATTATTAATCATGGTATTTTAAGTGCTTTTTAGTATACAAGGAGAATGAAATGCAGGCAGTTGTGTAAATCTGTATGAATGCAGGGTTTAGGACAACATCTACAGGATAAAATAATAGAAATGAAATAGGGACCATTTATCTATCCAAGTCCATAACAGTACTTTCACTTATTTACTGTGCATACTCTACCCAACACTGTAAACAAGGTATGATACAAATTCCGAGTGGATGACTATGAACATAGTGCAGCTGTGGCAAGTTTCTGGTCACCTTAACCTGCAAAATACATTTTATTTATACAATGTCTTGGTCCTAGGCAAACCACACAGATTACCAGGAATTATTTTAAACAGGTAAATAAAAGTTCCTTGGAATGTTGGTGGAAAAGGTGCTAAAGTCATGGTTTGGATGTGCTAAGGAAGGACCATGGTCGGTGGATGCTAAAGAGGGAGCTGCCAGGCAGGAGGCAAAGAGGGAGCTTAAGGAGGAGATTTATGGACATGGTAAAAGAGGAGAGGCAGCTTAGTTGGTGTGGGAGAGTAAGATGCAGAGGAAAGGGTCAGATGGAAGCAGATGATTTGCTGTAGCGACACCTAAAGGCAAGACCCGAAAGAAGAAGAAGAAATTGTTTGTGGCATTTTTATTCTCACTCTCCTCCTCTCTTCTCTGGTTTCCCTTTCATCTGACCACGTATTTTGTCAGGTTATTTGTCTGTTATCTGCGGAGAAGCAGGCACACAGTAGCTCTGTGTATTGCAGAGATACATGACCTCGTTGGTGCACTCACCTTGTGCTGGCGACACTGAGGTGAAGGTGATAGTCACACCTGATGCATGGATTCTGACATGTTCATCCACTCATGTCTGCTTTTCTATATTCTTACTGGACCAGCTGACTGTTCACAGTGGTGCAAAATGTCCCTGGTGTCCCATCCGGCTGTCCACCTGCAGAAAGTTTGGACAAGAAGGGCCACTATGAGTCAGGAGCTAGAGAAGAACCCTGTCATACCGAATGTCACATATACACCAAGAGTCAAAAGGTCGGATACACTGTTTCCTTCAGTGTTTTATTTTATATTATATTATTTTCAACCTCGTACATTAATCCTGAAGACATCCAAACTGGGAAAGAACATGTATAGCATGATATAGTGAAAAAAGTGTCAAATAACCTATTTTAAATTTTAGATTGTGGCCATATTTAGCTTGCATACTCATGGTATTTTCTCATCAGTTTCACAAGGTAGGCATCCAGGATGGTTTTCAGTTCACAGGTGTGCCTTGTCAAGAATTTATTTGTGTCATTTCTTGCCTTCTTAATGTGCTTTAGACTACTCACCTTGTGCAGAGAAAGGGTGGATATAGAATCCATAGCCCTTTTAGTGCTACTACAACTACTGTATAAATGCATATTACGGTAAGCAATTGTTAAGAGAAAAGTCAGTCCGTTATTACTTACTGCACTCGCCAAAACCATTCAATTCTATCTAAGGTATTGTAAACTGGCATTTTTTTGAGGCAGTTTCCGTATTTTCCTGATTAAAAGTTGCGGTTTTTTGCATAGTCTGGCGAGGGGAGTGACAAATACATCGTAGTGACTTGTATTTTGAATAAATTCAACTATAGGGTGTTTGACACACTGACAGCCGCTAGAGGAGGCGAGCCGCGAGCTGTCCTTTCTGGCATCAGGCGCGCGGCCACGGCTGCGCCTGACACACATTCCCCGAACAAATGCGACCTGTTCTGCATTTGTTACACGTTTTTTTCTTCTTCATTATGCATTTTTGGCTCATGCGACTAACATACTGGAGCAACATATCACCCGGAAAATACGGTAACTCTAATAAACTAGCTCTTGATCTTCCTCTCCTGGGAAGGTCCTCATGAGAGGAGTGTTTGATGGTTTGGATTGACTGACCCAATCTAAAATATAAATATTCTAAATCAGGCTGACTGACCTTCATTTCTTAAAGTAATGATGGACTGTCTTTTCTCTTCACTTAACTGTTTCTTGCCATATGGATTTGTACATTAGTTGTGGTAGTTCTAATAGGGCGACTATCTATGTACCCATCCTTCCTTTCCACATGACTGAAAAATCATTAAAAGGGCAAAAAAACTGAACAAATTGAACTCACTTGGACAACTTCATGATTCTGATGACAGGATGCACAGCTGTCATCAAAGCATCAATGTTCTGAGTCATTTGACATTTTTTTGTTCACTGCAGTACATAATTCCATACTTGTTCTTTCATAGTTTGTGTGTATTAATACTGATGTATTAATATGCAGAATTGAAAAAAGGAAAAATGAAATAAACAAACACTGAATGAGAAGGTTTGACTGGTAGTGGATATAGTACATTTGTGTGTGAGTGTGAAAGCTCACAGACTATGAGAACACAAATGTGTCCCTTTGCTTCAGTAGTTTGTGGCTTTCTACCTAAAACCAAGGAATCCTTGGTCATCAAAGTTTAAAAGGTGTTGCCTTGTGAAACTAATCACCATTTTAAGGACTGAAAAGGCAGGTTCAATCCAGACGCTACTTTATGCAGCCTCTAGCATGCGTGCACATACTATGGAGCTGTACAAATGTACTAGCTGAAGGCTATTTTAAATCATTCTAGAAAATTTGACAGTATGTCTCCTGTTACAAATCAGAATAACCCAACAAACATAAAAAAGATGTGAAAAAATGCATTGAAAACATATCATTCTGATTTAATGAAAAATTCTATCTCAGTATGTAAATGCATTGTATGTGCTGGAAGCAAGTTTTCCAAAGCAACATTGATAGGGATAAAGAAAAATATTGTGTCACCGGATGCTCTGCTCAACATACAGATGAGTATGTAAACCTTTAGGCTTTTTCTTTGTCAGCAGCTTTGAAGACTAAATGAAAAGTTATTGCCGTTGTCACTGTTAACTCAAAGACAGTTTGTTGCTGATACAGCTTCATTGAAATCAATAACCATTTAGTGAATTATATGTTCATGCCAAATTTGATGAGTCTCTTACAGAGTTAAATTAGTTACATCCACCAATGCCTACACCGAGTGGCTTGTCTTCACTGGCACTGTGCCAGTTAATAATTACTAAGTAATAATGTATATTACAGTATGCAAATATGCTTTCTATTCAGATACTGTCATTAAATTGTAGGCACTTAAATATCTGTTCAAGGCAGATATGATAGATTTATATTTTAGTCAAAGTAATTAAGTACCATTTGTAGCTGACGAGATGAACTCAGGCTGCATAGGAATAATTCATAATGTATGCAGTGCTTCTTTTAGTTCCTTCCAATGTTTGTTAAGCAAAAATGTTTGTCCTGCTAAAGACTATCTCACATGTCAATCATAGCACTTTCCCTAATAAAATATGCTGCACCATAAAAAACAGCGTAAAGAGGAAAATATGACATGAATGTGTATGTTTTCTTCCATTTATTTTAGTATTATCTACCCTTTTTAAAAAAAACAGTGCAAAGCAGCTGGGATGAAACTGAAGACTTGCAGATGTGTAATTTGAAAATCTCACCAAGCAATAGATGATGCCCTTTGAGCCATTGGAATGCCTTTAATGTGAAACATCTGTCATACATTATGCTGAATTTGTGTTGAGCTTGCACTGAAACCAAACAACAACATCAACATAAACAAAACTAAAGTCACAGATGAAGGAAATCAGGCTGCACTTGTAGAGTGGAATCAAATATACAGGTGTCGCATGTTCCATATTCAAAGATGTTTAATGCTGGCTTGTGCTGACATGCGATCATTTACTTACTGATGTAAGCAATGAGGTAGCTGACTTTTCTTTTGGAAAAAATATTCATTCTAGAGTTCTTTAGTGTAGTTACAGTCTTTGTCATGAAACCTAACAAAAAACCTACACAATTATGCTGATATATTGAAACATCAACCATTGTGAACAGGTGAGTATCTGATCACAGTAAGTAAAGTAATGGTTAACACTTTCACACATGGTACTTGCTACACTGCCCTACAAAGGCAAACTGACAATAATGAGGTGATATTAAATTTACAGTAATTACAAAATTAAGGCAAAAAGCAAAACAAAATGCAGTAAGACTTAAAATGAACAAAATATCCAGCAAAAAGGGGCAACATAAGAAGCAAAAGGTACAAAATAGTAAGGAAAATGAAAAAAAGGGAAGAATATCAGCAGCAAAATGAACAAACCAATCAAGAAAACAAACCAAATTAGATGCAAAAAGGAGAACAAAAACAAAAATGAACAAAATAAGAAGATAAACAAAGCGAGCAACACAATCAAGACGATGCAAAGAAAGGAACAAATGAGAAGAAAAATTCAAGTAAATCAAGTAAATGAACCAAATTAGATGCAAAAATAAGAAAAATGAAACAAACAAAATTAGATAATGCTTTAAAAAAACTAAGAAATACCAAAACTTTCAAGCATTATTTGCAATAGCAAGCACTATTTGGCCTTGCATGTAGTATACAAACTATGTGCTTGCTTCATAATTTTGTTTTATGCACTATTAAATAGTAACTGAAGCATAATTTTGACTGCATTTCACTACAATGACATGGCCCGATGTACATGCTTTCACCATTTTCAACTACTACCTCGCTTAAAATAAGTGATATTGTTTTAAATTTTGTTTGGAAGAAGCACAAGGCTAAAGATGTCGTAACCTCAATAATTAATCATTGTTATTAATTTGTGCATGAAAGGGTTAATTATAAAACAAGTTGTCCATTAAAAAGACAGATCAGTGTATATTTGTATGGTAAAAACATAAGAAAATGACCTTAACGCATATACTGCTCTGCTGCTTTTGTTCCATTATACGTACATACTGTAGGTCAAGCACTGCTAACTGAAAAATCTCCTCACGTACAGTAATAAAATATTTGTACTTCTCACTGCTATTTTATCTGAAACAATAAGTGTGGCTTTATGTCCCTGTGACTAAAGCTAAATATTCTGATTCATTTAAAATTAACCCAGAAACTGATTTTATCTTTCCTAACTGGTTATTGCCAAGGTGGTGTGCTTTGTATAACTCTTACTTCCACTTGATCTGAATATCTTTCACTTATTCTAAGAGTTTATTAGCTCCTCTGGTCATAAGTCACGTATATTATTCAAAGAAATCTCACTGAAACCACAGAAGCAAGACAGAGAATTAACACACCACCACCAGGGAATTGTGATAACTGAAACACAATTTCAGCTTGAAATAAAACAAGCTGCGCTTCCATTACTCATGACGCAGGATTGCCCCCGTCATCTTTGCAATGGACACCACACCTGCGACCCAGGCCGAGGTATTAGCTCACTAGATCGGCACTCGTCTACTTTATTGCTCAGTTCTTCATTTTCCGAGGCTTTTGGCCGGCATTTCTGTGGAAGCTCCCCAAAATACACATGCAAGCTTGATTGTGTGGGCGCCACCTCGGTGATTGCCTATTTAGTGAGTAATTATCCCTGTCTTTCTCACTCTCAGCCAACACAAGCACTGATTGAGTTCCTCTCATTGTGGGTAATGTCTTAGTTATCATAAGAGCCCAGTGTGAGATGTGCTGAAAAAAATAAGCAGGCATAAACAGTTGTCATCTGCAGCTACAGCAGATAAGGACTCCAAAACAACATCAACAAAAAAAGACATAGCAGGTCACTCTAAGCTTGGGGCAGCCTGCCATCATAGGTTGCACATTTTGGAACTTTAGAGCCATTTTCATAGAAGATTTACATAAATAGTTTGCAATTACAATATTAATTAGGCTGTTAATATTTTAAGTCATCATAGCATATTAAGCTTTAAAACAGTTTCAAATTTCTTGGATTCAGACTCACTATTTGGCAATTACTGTTTCACATTTTAGCCATCTATTCAGTTAAATCTCAGATTGTGCCGGTTGCTTATTGTTTCAGATCCGTATCAGTCATGTTAGACTGTTTACAAATGATTAGATAACCAGGAAACGGAGATGATTTATGAATGAGGCAAAATGGGATGATAAAGATATGACCTTAGACTCTCATGCATGAATCAGAGGTTTTGGATTATTAAATTTAAACCATGTAACTTTTCTTTCTAAAATCGCCTAAATAAATTCATAGACTCATCCATTAATAATGATCTCAATCTTCACTTCTGTCCCTCCCTTAGCTGCGCAGACCCCTTCTCTGCACCAATTTTTTTTATTTTTCCTCTTCTTACAGTCTGATTTTCTCTGTTTGGGCCGTTTGTGCCATGAAGAGCGCATTTGTATCTCCAATCATTCATAACTTTGTAGTTACATCTCCAGCTGGTCGAGAGTTGCACAGCTCATTGGAGCTGAAGTAAATCAAACTCACATACACAAGACAAGCAGGGAAGTTATCAGTTTCAGTTATATTTGTCTCTGGAGTTTTGCAATGGTGTGGTAGTTTATGTTCAGTTCAATTCATTTGTATGGAGCCAATCTTAATCCAAATTTATGTTGCTTGTTGGATTCCCAGGGATCCATTCTGAGCACAAATCTTTTTTTTCTTCATATATGTTGCCTCTGGGGTCTATGTCCAGAAAGCATAATATTTCCTGCCATTGCTTTGCTGATGACAACCAGGTGTATATGTCTATTAAACCTCACAGTGGGGATCCTGGGGAGCCTCTGCTAAACTGTCTTCAAGTCTTGCATGAAAATTAGTTTTCTTAATCTCAATGAAGGCAAGACTGAGGTGATGTTTTGGCAGTTTTGACCCATCAAGTAATTCCTCTGATACTCCAAACTCTTTGATTCCTTACTGTCATAACACTGTTAAAAAATTTGGGGGTAACCTTTGACAAGTTTTTGTAAAATGGACAAGCAGATAAGTGCTGTAATTAAATCTAGTTTTATCAGTTGAGAGTTATTTCTACAGCAAAGCCCTATCTTCCACAAAGGAACTGGACATAGTCATTCATGCTTTTATCACTTCTCATCTGGACTACTGTAAATCCCTGTATTTTAGAAATGAACAATCACACTGTTTACAATTTGTCCAAAATGCAGCAGCCTGTGTTTCAACTAGTAATTGATTGATTGATTGATAGTACTAAAAATCATAAATACATGCCATACGCCAACCCTATTATCCCTCCTTTGGCAGTCCATTAAATGAACTGGCATCTGTGTATCTGTCTGAGCTGACTTACATGTACACCTGTAAGAACTCTGAGGTCATCCAACCAAATGCTCTTAAGGCCCATTAATGCTCTATGCAAGTGCGATGCGTATCAAACATTGTCAAACGTCGCTGGCATTTATACTCCAGCGTGTACTTTACATCAGCATAGACGTACGCAATACATCCGCCAGCGGTCAGTGCCGAGGTCAGACTACTCTGTCCTCTAGTGCAGAGTTACATGGGATTTCTCTCTGAAAACACTAAGCAAAAAAAAAATTGTCATGAGTCATTATGCTCTCAAACATTTTATTTGGCCCTCTAATAAGTGATTTGGTCCATCTTTAACTTTTTGCTCTGTTATTAAGATATTATGGCAAATAATCCAACAAATCACTGCTGTGCTGGGGTTTGTTTAAAATGTTGCTATGAAAACTAGACTTGCCGGTGACTTATTTAATCCCACCCCCATTTCTCATCAATAGGATTTCTCATTCTCCAAAATATTTAATGGGAAACTATGGACTCAAAATTTACTTAACAAATATCTTGTAACAAAAATTATAATATATCAGTGGTTGAAAACTAAATGTCAGATCATGGTGGTGCTACCATAGGTAAAGGAAAACTGTTACATTGTGATGACATTTTATGCTAACAATGATTGCAGAGAGGGCACAATACCGACAGTAGAGACACATACTAACAATGATAATAGACAATATACCAACAAAGATACTGGACAATATACCAACAATGGTAATGGGCAATACACCAAACAATAGTAATGGTAAGGAAACAATAAGCAACCGCTAATTCTAGTAAACAGAGTACAGATGTAAAATTAAGACCCTCTTTCTATATATTGTGACCAGACCAGATGTTTATATAATTGTTTAAATCTGTGAATATTTTGGCATTGCTTGGGTTGTATATCCAAGTTGTTCCAAAGTTTCACCCCACATACAGACATACAAAAGCTTTTGTGAGTGGTTCGAACTCTAGGTAAAGTAAAATCTCCAAATCCTCTCAAATTATGGGCTCTCTCTTGAATTCTAAAAAAACATTGTATGTTAGTCGGTACTAATTTGTTGAACGCTTTATATAAGAATATTGATGTATTATATTTTACAAGGTCTTGAAACTTTAACAATTTAGACAGAATGAATAGCTTATGAGTGTGATCTAGAAAACCAACTTAGTAGATAATCTGCACTGCTCATTTCTGTAATATGATTAATGAGTTTATTGTATTCTGGTAAGTGTTTCCCCACACTTCAACATAATACGTAAAGTATGGGAGTACCATGGTGCAAGATGTTAGGTTCGGAGTGCAATCTCATCAAGGTATGGATTCACTTTATTTGGAGATTTTTGTTTTTATTTATGACACATAATAAGACAAATTATAACTCCTAAAAATTTAAATTTAACTGTTACTATTTTCTGTTTACTTACTAGGAGAATACAAATGACTGTTTAACAGTCACTCTGTCATTTGCTTCTTGTAACTGACCTGAGGGCTTTATAGAAAGTTTGACAAATCAACTAATTGGGGTCAGTGTCGTGACCCATATTCTTTGCAAAATTCCTGTCAACATACAGTATATGTTGAATGTGGTTAAATAGTGGCATGAATAAACACTGGATGAAAGTGACAGATAAAAATGGTGCTGATGGAAAAGACAGTTAATATATGTTTTCTTGATGTATTGTGTTATGTGTAGCCTGAAAAGGGAGTGCAGATGCAGATTAGCAGTTATGCTAGCTCTGGCATATTGACATCTGCATGTTATTCCAATGTTTAATAATGTGCAATGTCTTTTTTAAATAAGCATTAAATAATAATTTGGAAAAACATATTGATTGAAGCTTTTGTTATTGGGTTCATTTAGAACAATCAAAAGAATATGTTACAATAGAAAAGGTTGCAGGCTGAAGTTTGAGCCTATTTGGAATATGCTGCTCTTCACAAAAATCAACACAATTGGAAGTTTAAGTCTCCTAATGAGCTGTTACTCCACCATTTGTGAGAAGGCTCGTGCAGTCTATGAGGACGATCTGTGGAAGACTTCGAGGCCAGTTGTGGTTGGCTCGCCCCTTTCAAGAGACGCACAGGAATTCATTCTGTCGTCAGGCACTGGGAAGCGGCAAGTTCCGACCAAACAGCTGCTGAAGAATTTGTTAAGCGCTTCCAAGAGCTCATGACTGAGGAAGGATACCTTTCTCAACAAGTGTTTAATTGTGACAAAACAGGACTGTTCTGGAAGAAAATGCCACATAGAACATTCATTACTGTGGAGGAGAAGAAACTGCTGGGTCATAAGCCGATGAAAGACCCATCAACGCCAGCAAGGACTGCAAAATTAAACCCCAGCTTGTTTACCACTCAGAGAACCCCCATGTGTTTAAGGCTCACAAAATCATAAATTACAGGTGATGTGGTGAGCCAATACGAAATCGTGGGTAACCCGGCAGTTTTTCACCCAGTATGTGAACCTGAGGTTTGGACCTAGCATCAAAAAATACTTGGTGGAGAACAGTTTATCCCTAAAATGCCTTCTCCTCCTAGACAACGCACCTGCCCATCCCCCCGGTCTGGAGGATGACATTCTGGAGGAGTATAAGTTCATCAAGGTCCTCTACCGTCCATCTAAGTGTGTCATTCTAAATCATTTATAGAACTAATTTCATGTATTCCGTTGCAGACAATTAACATAACTTCCTTTTCAAATAATAATAATGAATAAATGTGCATGTATTACAGGGGTGTGTAATACTTTAAATGGGAGTTTGTCGTGGGTTCAGAATGGATTAACTGGTTTTACATGTATTCCTATGGAAAAAGTCGCTTCAGACAGTGAATTATTCGGACACAGAGCGTGACGCTGGAACGGATTAAATTCATTATCCGGGGCACCATTGTATATATATACAATGTGTATATTAGGGCTTTCGAATGCTTAAAATTTTTAATCTGATTTATCACAGGGTCATTGTGGATAAATTTTGATTAATCATGATTAATACACATTCATTATTAATCTAAATTAATCACAGGGTCACTGGATTAATTTTGATGAATCACTATTAATACCCATTCATTGTTTTTCATTTTGTGGCAGCAAAAACACTCATGACAGAAGGTGGTATAAACACTTAACATGTTTATTTCATACTATTAAATGTGTCAGTGCAAATGACTTTAGTTTCCATGCGGTAATAATGTGATGTTCTGTGACACCAATGTAGTTTGTGTTTTTCCACAGACATAAGGGGAACATACAAACAGTCCTACCAGTTGTCCACTTATTATAGGAGTCCATTCATGAGGAGCAAAAAAACCTGATCTGTGAAATCAGAACGTGTCCATTAGTATTTCATATTTCTACAGTTTAAACAAAGTACAAATCAAAATAATTCATTATTCATATTTCAATTCAATATGTTAATAGAAGTAATAACATATAATTTATCAATTGTCTGTCCAACAATAATCTGTACCATATTTCAATTCACAATCAGTCAGTTTTAACTACATAGCTACATAGCTACGTAGCTACATTGCGTTTATACAACTTACATCTAGCAGTTACTGTCAAACAAACATGAAAATACAATAAATTAAAACGGCTATCGGAAATACAACCAAGCCAAATTTAAGGCAACATATTCAAAAGTAAATAATGGTAATTTCTTACCAAACAGTAACCAAATAAACATAATAAATGATAAATGTTCATAAAACTCCCATTTTCTACAATGGAGTTCTACTTCGCCACACAATTTCTTTTTTCTCACTAAAATAATTGAATTAGCCGCAATGCTTTATATTGTAACTACCGATAGAGATAAAAGCAGCTTACCACAGAGTTAGATTTCCCTTAACTGTGTTCATTATGATGAAAAATGCATATTTATGCCGCCCATCTCTTTTCTCCAAACTGCACGGAGCTGCGCTTTTCATGGGGCTGCAGCTCCCTCCCCCTTAGTGGGAGAAAATGTAATTGCCCCTCGGGGACAAATAAAGTACAATTGATTGATTGATCGATCAGACATCCGTCTCAAGACACCATCATGTTTTTCCCACAGAGAAGCAGCAACGAATCAGGAGGGGGAGTTAACGTCAGCTGACCACTGTTGGGTTTGCTGCCAGACAGTTTTATTGTGGGATTTTGAGTTTTGTACCAGTAGCCAGTGGTTAAACCACGTTGATGGGTGTAATTGTGGGATTTTAAGTTATTGTGTATTGTGCATGTGTTAATTGTATTAAAATCTTTAATCTAATTAATCATGAAAATGGATTAATCCAGATTAACGTGTTAATTTTGACATCTTGGCTGTCAAATGATTAAATTTTTTAATCTGATTTATCACAGGGTCACTGTGCTTTAATTTCAATTAATCATGACTAATGCCATTCATTGTTTTGTTGTTTTGTGGGAGCAACAACACTCATGACAGAAGGTGATGCATACACATTTATCATGTGTTTATTTAAACTCAACAGTTGTTGGAGGAGTAGCAAGATATTTAAATAGTTAGTGTTACCGGTACTCACTGAAGTCCAGGGGTCTCCTCTTAGGACGAATGTCTTTCTTTATTTTCTTTTCAGTTTCATAGAGCCTGTGGATTTTCGTCATTATGGTGTTTCTTGATGGTGTTTTGTACAAAGCATCTTGAGATGCAATTTGCAAAACCTTCCTAAATCCCGTGTCCTCGATGATATTAACCGGTCTGCTGTTTTTTAAAATCCACCTGGCAATTATGTCAGTCTGTCAGAGGTCGACTTACTGAGGTCCTCTAATAAGTGATCTGGTCCATCTTTAACTTTTTGCTCCATTATTAAGATAATACAGCAAATAATCCAAGAAATCACTACCGTGCTGGGGTTTGATTACACATGAAGTCGGACCGATTCCATTTATTCAATATGAGCATCGTGCACATGAGATACACTTGACTACAGCTGTGGGTAAGTGTCTACACTAACAACACCATAATATGACTTTGTTTGACACTGCGTGGTGAAGTTTTACCACATCATTAAGGTAGTGGCTAATATTAGCTTCCCATGAGTCCCCTGGCATGAACACTTCGTAAGCCCTGCTGCCGTTCATCCAAATATGATTACATCCTGTTTTTGGCTGCCAGATGTCATCCAAGATGACACTAATATACAGTCAATGGCACAGACTGTCCCCAAAAAGTTGAGCCCTTTCTGTTAACCTTTCAGTGTTTATGCTGCGTTCTCTGTTTGTTTTCTTCTTCTATTCATCTGGGGGCAATCTAGCGTAGTACATGAGCTGTACTGCGCTAGATTGCCCAAACACTTTTCTGTCGTACTGCACCGTTTTCAACTGTGCATTGTGCATGCATTAATTATGTTCAAATTTTTCAATACTCTGTACAACAAGTCATATGATATGGGACCATGGCTGAATGATTTAATATGTACAGTGACTTTTGACATAAGAAATCTTTAGCTTTGTACAGTATTGCAACAGATTTAGGCATTTTGATATTATACACTACAGATAGTGGGATCTTCTGTGTTTAAGCCAACAGATGCGGCTAATCTATGAATTTTTTTCTGGCTAACGGCATGAAGCTTGTTAATCAGCATGCAGCACTTCCTCATACAACATGCTGTGGGTTGCACATGAGCATAACACCCACCTGGAAGGTACCATTATTAGATACATAGAGGGAGGAAACTTGGCATCAATGAATCCATGGCGACACTGCTGTTACAGGGTTCCCCCCGTTATGTATTTAATAGCGGCACTTAGGTGGGTGTTAAGCGCATGTGCGGCCCACAGCATGTTGTATAAGGAAGTGCTGTATGCTGATTAAAAGTACTGCAGCTACATGCAATTGTGCCTTTTTTTGGAACACAAACAACAGCAGCGTGAAGAACTGGCTCAATGCAAAAAAGACAATAAAGTCTTTCAGAGGTACGAAAAGCAGATGGGCCGAACTTGAAAACGTTCTTGAAGACTGGGTGAACACACAGACAGCAGACGACTGAGGTGTTTCCACCGTGCAGACCCGACTGAAAGCAAAAACAATCGCCACCTAAAAGAAGATTGAAGACTTCATAGGTGGACCATCTTGGTGTCTATGAGATGAAAAGGTCTGGACGACTCTGTGTCAGCAACTCCCTCCCGGAGGAAAAAGTTAGAAAGTTAAGCAA
>JAQQAE010009378.1:0-14643 GCA_029823295.1 Pseudamia nigra
ATCACTCTGGAACAGGGTAAATCTGGGCTCATCAGACCACATGACCTTCTTCCATTGCTCCAGAGTCCAATCTTTATTCTCCCTAGCAAATTGAAGCCTTTTTTCCGGTTAGCCTCACTGATTAGTGGTTTTCTTGAGGCTACACAGCTATTTAATCCCAACTCCTTGAGTTGCCTTTGCATGACCTCGTTTATACAACTGTGGATTTTTCACAGATGACTAAAAAGTTAACACATTAACACATAAAATTTCGAATGTAACTGATTTAATGTGCCTGATGTCTAACAGAAATGATTATTGTGATGCAATTAAAATGATTTCAAATTAAGTTTATGTCCCTTGACAGCTCTCTTTTGTTTTTGCAGATCTTGCCATATGTTAATAAATTGTATCCATTTGTTAGTGGAACCATATCAATTATCTGTTAGATTTGTTTATATGCTTAAACCAACAAACACAGTCATCTTATTGAACACTGAACTCTATTGAACATTTTAATCTAAGGTGTTTTGTAGCCACTTCTGTTATTGTTGGCCTTCTTCACTAAATGACAGACTACCTTGACTATCAGTGACATATTCATAAAATACATAGCCACAAAATAATCTAAAATATATTGCTGCAATGATGACATGGTGAAGATTTGATCGTGTTTATGAAAATAATATGGTAAAGTCAACATGATGAAGGCTGCAAAAACAAAGAAATGGGACTCCATCACTCATGTGCTTCTTTGAACCTAAAGTTTGCACCACCGTAGCCAGCCTCAGCCACCTCCTACAAAGGTTTGACTGTACATAGTAATATCACTGCTGTCTTGTTGCTGATTTTCTTTTACATAAACCTATTTCTCCAACAGTGAATGCATGATACTGTCCAGATAAACACTGCTTCTTTCAAACCACTTCAAAACCCAACATGATTTTCATTTCTTTATGGGTCACACTGCCTAGAATGTGATCAAGGAGATGATGGATGGACACAAAGCTGAGCTGCTAACATTTTTGGTGCCAAGAGTGTCATAAAGCTGTAAAAAGTGTGAAAGACTGGTGGAGGGTTTCATGTATTAAAATCATCAGTACTGTGTTGTTTAAAAATGGCATCCAAGGTTGAAAACCCAAAGAGTTGAGGCAGATGGCCACCTACCCAGAGCCCTGGTTCTGCTAGCGGTTTCTCTCTTCCGTTAAAGTAAGTTTTTCCTTCCTCTG
Organism: Pseudamia nigra; assembly: GCA_029823295.1. Taxonomy (NCBI): domain Eukaryota; kingdom Metazoa; phylum Chordata; class Actinopteri; order Kurtiformes; family Apogonidae; genus Pseudamia; species Pseudamia nigra. The sequence goes on from JAQQAE010009378.1 coordinate 1,209, forward strand.
TCACCCTAAGCTTGCTCTCTGGAAGGTACTGTTGGGTTTGCTCTGTGTATAGTCTTGAGGTTTCTGCCTTGAATTGTGAAGCACCTACAGTAGATAATCTTGGATTATGATTGGCACTATACAAATACAATAAAATTGAACTGGATATACACAGCTAACATCAGGAAAACAACTGGTGTCTTTTTTTCCCCAGTGTCATCAGTCAAGACTTTTTTGTGAAGAAGATGTTAAATTGTCATACCATAGCAGAATCACTTCCCCTAGAGCAGGGGTCAGTAACCCTTACAGTCTGAAGAACCATTTTTTTGAAATTAAGTGACTAGACAAAAAATATTCAAACCCTTTATGTACCTCATGAAATATGATGGATGTTTTAGTTTATACCAATTTGTTCAATTCAATTCTTACTTGTGTAGCACCAATCATAATCACTGATTAACTCTAGGTGCTTCACAATTTAAGGCTCAGACCTCATGACTCCACAGACAGACAAATTGTCCACAACTATGGACAATTTAGAGTAGCCAATTCACCTAGTGCATGTTTCTGGTTGTGGGAGGAAGCTGGAATACCACACAGACACGTGGAGAACATGCAAACTCCACTCCACTGCCCAGCATGGAATTGAACCTAGGACCGTCTAGCTGTGACGCATGACTGCTACCCACTGCACCACCGTGTACTTACATTTTCACTTACATTTTAATGAAGTAAACACCTGCTGTCTCATGTTGAAGTTTTGTTCAACTAAAAATTTGACCCTTCCATAAACTCAAATGAATTAATGATACTGTACTTATAACACTGTAGACTAAGAACATGTTACATTGCTGAGAAAACATGCTATACTGTATGTGCTTCTGTTATTAGCATATTTGAATGTGGGGTGTGGGTATTTACTATAATGGATTACACCAGAGTCTATGCATTTTCACATAATTGGAAAAGGACAGAAGCCAAAATCTGTCTTAGTTTCCAAAGTGGTCATCTGTGATGCTATAAGAATGATTTGCACTAAATTGACTAAAACCACAGGGATGTCCTTAACATGATTTCTTCATTTTCCTACATATGTGAATGGAGCTTTGCTTTGGCATTTCCATTTTGCACATATTTTGTGTTTTGGGGTGTGACATACAATAAATGTGCCTCAAATTGTGAGGAAAGACCCACTTTTCAACTCATGAATAAAATCAATTCCATTTTCAATCAAAGGGAAATGGAGGAAAATGGAGTGAAAATCTTTGCATCTAAAATTGTTCCACTCCATCTCTTTATATATACAAAAATGCTACCAGGTCGGAAATGCTTTAGAAAAACCCAAGGCTGATTTTTGTTCACAGTGTTGCCAGAGCTGCATGTTGCCGCAGTTTGCACATACCTGGAACTTCATCAAGACCATAACTGGTGCTGTTGGGCTTGAAACGATCAGGTTGAACCTTCATGTTTGGACACAGTACATCTGAAGAGAAAAGACAATAAAATTATATTCACTTTAAGGCAAAATATCATGCTCTGGACTAAAATGTGTTCACACATAAAAAAAAAATAAGAGAAAAACTGTATCACCTCTAGTCAGACATGGGAAGTAAATAAGTACTTAATTTTCAAAACAACTTTGTCACTTTAGTTTTAGTCCGTTTGAGAGATGTTGACTTTTTATTTTGCATCACGGTGTCCAACACCTGTCATCAAGACTAATTTGAACACGAACAGATAAAACAACTAGAGCTTCTTTGATCACTCGCAATCACAAGTCACACCTCGAGAAAGGACGCCACTGAAAAGCAGAGTGTGTTCTCGTCACAAGCAGTAGCAGGTCCTATCCAAAAACAATCTCAAACATTGACAGGATGGAGATTTTTGGTTAATAATCATGGCAAGTTTCAAGTAAGCTGCATCAGTCACAATCATGTCTTTTGTTTACAAGCTCTCATGTCACCTATCCCAAAAGCAGTAGCATGATGTATCATACAGTAAGATCAGGAATCCAGATGCATGCCTGAACTTGGAATTGATTCCCCCAGTGGCCATTTGCAATACCACAGTACACACTGAGTCATAAAGCATTTTCTCCAGACACGTCTGTAAAACTGCTGATCGGATACCTACAGCTGCAAAAATGATTTTTTTTATGTGATCAGTTTTTATAACATCGTGGTTTGAAAGGTTTTAAATCATCAAAATATTCAAACAATAGCTTTTAAATCCTGTGGCATCACCTACAGTGCATCCAAGTGCTGCTCAGGGCTATTAGACACACTGATGCCACAGGAATTGTGGGAGGGGGCAGTGGGGAAGCACTAGTACACATGTACAGCAGCCTTACTACGTCTGTGCAGTGGGCCATATAACATGGAAGCATCACTGTGTTATGCATCATCACCAGTGAACAGCTATTTATGGGGAATGAATGAACACCATTTTCTCATTTTTAACTCTGTAAAATATTGTTAAGTATTACTGTCACCTTTGACAGGGTGAAGATAACAGAGTGGTCAAAAGTAATGGAAAAAATAAACATGTTTCTGGTTTGTCTATTTGCATTGTTTTGGTTTGGTCTCATTTCTCCTCACAGATTGTCTGGAATTGCTCACTGTAAATATTGTCAGTCTCGTCTCACATCACTTGAAATTGTTATCACTGCACAATTGAAATAAAAAAATGGGGAAAAAATCATGGAAAATTTAAAATCACATTTTCAAATCATTGTGTCTTTTCTTGACTAAGCAGTAGCACTCCCTGTCAAAAATCTGTAGTGCCACCTATGCCGAAAGCTGACAGGATTAAGATCTTTAAGTGGTCAACAACCCTGGCAGGTTTCAAGATAATTGGTACAGCCACTTTCAAGCTATCAGCGAAACAGGTACAGACAACATGGACAATGCAAACGACACAGGAAATTTGGACATGGGAAACTAATATCTGTCTTCTTTGGTTGATAATAACGCATATGCACATTGATGTAGACCAAACATGAGAAAAGCAACAAAACAACAAAAAGTCAAGACAACTTGAGGCTGGCACAGAACAATCACAGTGAAATGAAACTTAATTACAAGATGTACTGAGATTAAAAAAATATAAAAGTGGCATTAAAGACCCAACAAATGTACAACTAAATTACATACAGTAATATACATATCAATACAAACAACATATAAATGAGCGTAAAATTGCATAGTAGACTGAAATCATCATCAAAGTGAAATATTACTTCAAAATAATGTACATGTGTGAATATATTCTTTCAAATTAGGCCACTTAATTAGGTGCACTTGTTAACATAACAAATTATCAAATTAAATGGCAGCATGTAGACATAGTCAAAATGAACTGCTGCAGTTTAAACTGAGCATGAGATTGAGTAAGTATAGTGATTTACATGACTTTTAACATGGCATGGTTGTTGGTGCCAGATGGGTTGGTCTGAGTATTTCATAAACTGTTGATCTACTGGGACTTTCACACAAAACCATCTCTAGAGTTTAGCAAAAATAGTATGCAAAAGACAAAATATCTAATAATAAATACCTATAACAAAATTCTTCATTGATGCCAAAGGTCAGAGGAAATTGGTCAAACTGGTTTGAGCTGATGGAAAGGCAACAGTAACTCAATTGACCGTTCATTACAACTGAATAATGCAGAGGAGCATCTGTGGACAGACAACATGTCATACCTTGAAGCAGAAGGTAACACATAATGACACTCCTGTCAGCTGAGAACAGGAAACTAAGGTTACAATTCACATGGACTCAGAACACTAGAAAATTGTTGCTGTGTTCAGTGAGTCTCGATTTTGGCTGCGTCATTTGAATATTATGGTAACGACTAACATAAGCAACATGAACACATTTTAGGACCTTTACTCCAAATTTTGCATTGTTTAAATGCCACAGCCAACATATGTATTCCTGCTGGCCATGTCCATCCCTTTACGACCACAATGACCACAATGTACCATGTTAAAGCTAGGAGGTCCAACCTACAGTAGTACCAGCCAGCTGTACCTAATAAAGTGGCCAGTGAGTGTATATCAACATGACAGTTTTCTCCACTTTCCAGAGAAACAGACATCTTTTTTAATCAAAGCATTTATTTTCATATGTATCTGCTTTTCTGCTTGAGAAAAGAATACGCATACTTCTGCCACCTCTGCCTGTCGGGAATCTGATCATTAGCTACTCTTTCATTCTCAAAGCCGAACTTCATGAAGGGGGAGGATGAACAGAGTGTTAAGTGTTGGATTGTTTTAGGAAGTAGTAATCTCACTGAAACATATGTTGCCATTGGACTGACATATGATCTGTGGAGCGCGGGTGCAGACTTTCTTGTGTGAAGTCTGGGGATGGGGCCGCTGTTTGTGGAGTGTGTGGGTGAGTGAGGAGGTGGCTCCATCAGCTCAAGAAACACTGTCGGTCTTATGTTTCCACATACAAATATTTCTGAGATGGTGATGACAGTGAGAAAAGCAACACTCACTGGTTAGATTTTATTGCTGGGAGTTTTGTTCCTATTTCCATCTAGATGCAAAGTTTCAGTGCTACAGAATGCAGATTACAGACTTGTTTTCATTTATTAGGTACTGTATAAACATTGACTCAGGCATATGAGTGATGGGATAATTAAAACCAATAACTAATTAATTATAGATAGCTTGTTTTCATGTTCTGAAGTCTACTTCATTTGTGTTTCTGGAAACACAAAGCAAGAATAATGTTCTCTACAAAATCTCAGTATCATGTAGATCTACTTTCACATCCTGTCCTATACAGACTGCACAGCAAGAACCATAAGAGTAAGAATTAGGGTCATCCACATATGTTCTATAGCTTTGATGTCTGCACCATCTGATGGCTGACTGATGCAGTCAATTTGAAAAATCTTAAGAACTTTGAAGATGACCCAAAGTGCACTCGCCAAAACCATCAGAGGTGCTGCAAATTTCTGAGGTTAGTAATTCTAAAAAACTTCTCTGAAGCAGAGTTTGCTCTCGGTTTTCCTTCTAAGTAGCAATCCTTATGAGAGCCAATTTCTTTATAGAGTTTAATGATTTTGGTGACTGCACTTGGACACATTCAAAGTTCTTGGGATTTAATAGGGCTATTGATTCTGCACAAAATAATTGACAGTCTAAAACACATTAAGAAGGCAAGAAACATCACAAATTAACTCTTGATAATCATGCAAACTGATCTGGGTCACTGCTTTGTGAATCTGATGAGGAAATAGTTTGAGAGTGCAAAGCGGTCATCGAAGCTAAATGTGGCTACTTTGGACAATCTAAAATATAAAACATATTCTGGGTTGTTTTACACATTTTTGTTTCCTACATAATTTCAAACATGTTTTTTCACACCTTGAATGTCTTTGTTACTTCCTGGATGACATTTTTGAGCCAAAAACTGGATTTAATTATATGGATAATTGGCAGCGGAGCTACCTAAGTGTAGTACGTCTAGGGTCTCATGGGACAGCTAATACTAACTGTTAGCTTACTGATATGTTAAAACTTCACCAAGCATTGACATACAAAGTCATATGATAGTTTTGTTAGTGTAAACACTTACCCTCAACTACAGTTGAGTGTATCTCAGGAAAAACTATGTTCTATTGAATAAATAGAAGATACAAAGGTCAGATTCAGTCTTACTCCGCTGGGGAGTCGAGTTACCATGGTGACATTTCAGTCAAACCCCAACACAGCAGTGATTTGGTGGATTATTTGCCATCATATCTTCCAGTGTAACCCAATGGGAGTCATGGCTTCTTGGAGCCCAGTGAATGGTGCCCCATTGGCCAATAGGGTATTGTGCGTTAACTTCGCTGAACAGTCTTGGTCATCACCCACTGGGTTAGATTTAAGCCCTGATGGCATTTGCTTCAGTTTAAGTTAAGATATGAGCTAATGTGAAGATTATGTTCTTTCACTTCTCAAGTGCATTTAATACAACCCAACCTCACATATTCAGAGACAAGCTCAAAGGGATGGGGGTGAACCCTTCTTTGTTTCCTGACAGGAAGACCTCAATTCGTCAGGCTGGGGACCTGTGTCTTTCAGAAAGTAATGAGCAACACTGGAGCTCCACAGGAGACTGTTTTTGCTCCTTTCCTGATCACACTGTACACATCAGACTTCAAGTATAACTCTGAGTCCTGCCACATCCAAAAATACTCTGATGACACTGCTATTGTGGCATGTATCAAGAATGAACAGGAAGGAAGGAAAAAAACTCCCTCTTGATGAACACCACCTAGACCAAAGAAATGTTTCTAGACTTCAAAAGGTCTGAGGCCCCTCTTCAGCCAGTCAATATCAGCAATGTGGACATCGAGGTGGTGCAGACATACAAATATCTTGGTGTACATCTTCACCACAAGATGGACTGGTTCCAGAACACAGATGCACTGTAACGAAAGGGTCAGAGTTGCCTATTTTTTCTACAGAGGCTCAGGTCTTTTGATGTCTGTCCTAAGATGTTGCACATGTTTTACCAGTCAGTCATTGCAAGTGCACTCTTTATGCGGTGGTCTGCTGGGGAGGCAGCATCAGATAAAGAGATGTAAATCACTTGAACAAACTAGTTTAAAAGGCTTGATCAGTGGTTGGAGGGAGGCTGAACTCACTGGAGATTGTGGTGGACAAATGCACACAGAATTGGAAGATATCATAGACAAGGGTTAGGAGTTAAGGTTAGCCCTAACCCTGACATCACTGCGCTGCAGGGCTGAAAGCTATAGGAGATCCTTCATCCCCACCGCCATCAGACTGTTGAACACCACAGCTGATGGCAGACTGAAGACTGAGGACATCTTAATGATGTAATCTTTCATGCATATTGAATTGAGCTGATCACATGAATTTCCCATAAGGAATAAATAAAGTTTATCCTATTCTGTTCTTTTCTTAGTTTAATAAAAAATGTCCACAAAGATGTCATAACAAGTGACCCACAATGTATTTAGTATTAGTTAAATCAAGCTACTGTCTTTTCCATAACAAAACCAAAGCGCTTTTATTGCATAAGCCTTAAAACCTAATAGAGTTGTGATGCAAACCCTGGTATCTGATGGCAAAGTTGTGCATTTGGTATGTCCCAATCACCTTGTCATTATTTTCATTTTCAATTGATTGACAACGTCAATTGCAGGTATTATTACAAACTTGCAGCTTTGTCTCAATCTAACCTCACCCCTGCTCATGCAGATAACAATATACTTTCATTTAATATCTGTTAAAATTGACTCAAGCCTGTGATCCAAATAAACTATTAGTGCATTTTCTAACTTTTTTTGCAGCTATACAAAAACCCTAATACTATATGTATGCATGACAACAACATGAATAAAACATACACTATGTCACAGACCAGGATGCGAATAAGCAATGGAGAATAAAGGCAAAAATGTCTGGTGTCCAGGTCGGTTAAAACACCAGTGATGATGTGCTAGTAGCTAGAAATGTTAATATGAAACATATTGTGGATTTTGAGGGTTTTTTACTGCACATTTTGTAATAGGGCTGATATACGGGAAATCTGACTAGCTGGTGATTACTAATCCATTTTTCCTGTACCAAGAGACAAACTGTCTTACATCTAAATGAACACAAACGCATGAAATGTTCTCTGCTACTAGCAATCCATTTCCACATTGTGGTTCAGGTGACAGCAAATCAGGATCCTGTCATCAGGATGTAATCAATCTGTTCGGAGGATTGTCTCATTAAGCCTAATATTAGTCTGTCATTTGTCTATGTCCTGACTGTCAGCCGCAAATATTATCTGCAGCTAAAAAAAATCACAGAGACACTCGGGTTTCCAAAGAGATCAAGTATCTGCCAAAAGTTTATGATCAAAGCCTGCAATTGTCTTAAATCATGGCTATAAAAATCATCACATCACAGAAGCTTTTAACCTCTGCAGTGTTCATGAGGGCAGCTGTAGTTGATATGACTGTTTTTATTTATGCAAAGTCCACAGCCTGCAGCCTCTTGTGAAAGCAGCATTAATCTGTCTGCATCTGTTTGCTTTAGGAAAATTCAGCAAGTGTCGTTATCTGCCTTTCAAGTGCAGATTTGTTTGTTTGCTTCTGCTGCTTCTTTTTTTGTTCACTCCGATATGACATAGAGTATATAACTCTATATCGACTGTTGTTTGCAGTGGTAGGTAAACAGATGCAGTACTCAAGTAAAAGTATTCTTATTGTCTAATTATAATGACCCAAGTAGAAGTACATATTTCTATGAGTACTTCTTAGAGCAAAAGATCAAGTGCTCAAGTGAATTCATAACATTTAATTTATTACACTATAATATATTGCATCAAAATAGGTATTTTGTTCATTTTTGTAGATTCCCATGATGATTTTCAGCATTTTATTGCTTGTTTTGTTGGTTTTGTTTAATTTTTTTTTTTTTTTTTTTTACTTATTAGTTTGTATTCATTTATTTTTACAGGTCAAATATTATTATAACAGACATTTTCTGGGCATACATATACTGTAGTTTTAAAACATTTATTAAATAACTATAAAAATCTGTACAGTTGTAGAGACATGAGTGAAAACTACTAGAATCTGTAACCACTGCATATACAATTGAAATTATTACATATGTAACATATATGGAATTTTTATATAAATTCTATATGTGCAAGCTGCATACAGTATACTGTATTTGCATTTGGGTGCAGCTGTTTACCTGGGAACCTGGAATGTTTTTTTACTTCTGCCTTAAATTCTTTGTAAGGTGATAATGGAAGATCTCAGACTGGATACTTGGTTTATATTGTTTATAAAACCAGCAACGTTACCAACAATTACCAGGCTGTGAATGAATAGAAGTGCGTCACTCGTTTTTAAAGGCAGAGTTGAGACTTAGCATGTTAGATAGCTGAGCTACTCCCTGTACTTGTGGCCCTAAAGCTATAATTTTGGGATCCAGCTGTGAGTTAAAATGGAAGCAAAATAAAAACTTGCCTTTGGAAATGAATATGTCAGACAGGTTCACATGTACCAACAGAAGCACTAGAATTATAAATCAAACATCTGCCAGTTTAGTAGCCAGGGATTGTTATTGATTCTTGCCATTGCTACCTGCTATTTTTATCATGTTTAAACAGTCAATATGTAAGATTTGTATGGAGTCTGTGTGGTTATGGAGTCAGTTGTTTGTTGACATCAGTGTATTGCATTTTTAAGCTAATGACTTTGTTGCCAATTATATTTTTGATAATCTTCTTCTTCTCCTTTCGGCTGCTCCCCGCAGGGGTCGCCACAGCGAAATAACAATGATTCGCATGTTTGATCTGGCATAGGTTTTTTACGTTGGATGCCCTTCCTGACACAGCCCTCTAACATGCATATTGATTTCTATGTAGAGGGACTGTGCCAATTTTTCATAAAAATCCTTTGCTACCTTAGATTTGAATTTGAGTTACCTAACCTAAACAACTGATGGAATCCCAGCTCACCACAAAAAAGGATTTTCTTCCTCTTACTTTAATGAAATACAGTATGTTCACTTAAATATTCGATCTTCTACAGAATAAAATTCAATTAATACCAAGTTAAAAGAATCTTTGTATAATATCCCAGCAGGTTTAATTTGATTACATAGTGAGACTTCTTGCACAACCTCTTAATATAAGAATATTACAATCCCAATTCAAAAGAAGTTGTAATGTAAGTAAAACATAAATGATACATAAATAAAAACATAATGTAATTATTTGCAAATCTCACAAACCCACATTTTATTCCTAATACAGTATAAGCTAAACAACATATTAGATGTTGAAAATGGGACATTTTACCATTTGATAGAAAATAAAAAATCCTTTTAAAATTGATGGGAGTAACACATCTCAAAAAAGTTGGAACAGGAACAACAAAAGACTGGGAAAGTAGTTGGCACAAATCAAAAACAACTGGAGGAGCATTTGACAACTAATTAGGTAACAAGTCAGTAATGTGTCTGGGTACAAAAGGAGCATTTCAGAGAGACAGAATCTCTCAGATGTAAAGATGGGCAGAGGTTCACCATCTGCAACAACATCTGCATTTAAAAATTATGGAATAATTTCAGAAAAATGTACCTCAGCGTAAAATTGTGAAGACGTTGAAGATCATCTATGATGTATAATATTATCGAAAGAGTCAGAGACTCAGGATGAAAGTCTGAGCCTTTCTTGTACACTTTTTTGATTTTTGCCAATCACTTTTCCAGCCTTTTGTCGCCCTGTTCTGACTTTGTAAGACATGTTGCAACCATAAAATTCAAAAGGAGAAAATATTTTCCACAAAATGGTGAACTGTCTCAGTTTCAACACTTGATATGTTGTTGATGCTCCACTGGGAATAAAATATGGGCTTATGAATCATTACATTCTGTTTTTATTTACATTTTATTAAGATATTATTTTCATCCCAACTTTTTTGGACATATGGTTATAAGTATATTAGATTAATGTATGTTAAAATATGCTAAATAAATGCCCAGCTTACACAACTAGTTTTGGCCCATGAAAGTCCTTCACTGGTTGGATTTGCAGTTTTGCCAAGCAAACATGAAGATGCTTTGTCTTAATATGAGACATTTAAATTCTGTTTTTGTTGTTGCAGTGCACAACACTCTACACACCGCACAAAACCCACAGACAGCAACAAATCTAACATCCTGACACTTCAAACATTTCCAGAAGAGTGAAAGTGAAGGTTCTTGTCATCACGGGTCATCTGAGGTTAAGGGTCTGATGTTCTGATTTCGGCGAGACCACACATGATCTAATGACTCGGTGTTGGACAGAATAAATAGCTTCCCTTTTTTAGACTTATAGATTAAAAGGTGAAAACATTTAACATGGACACTAGGACGGCTGCAGTGGACCCACTTGTAACATTAGAGCTATAATTTTCTGAGTGAAAATAACTTGCGTTGCTCAGTGAGCCAGTTGTCCTGACCACTGATATACTTAGAGACTTACTTGGGGTGATTTTAGAGATTACACAAAGAAAACATTGGAAAGTTCCTGTAGTGTACATTTGGCCAAGACATTTTGTTCTAACCTTGTTGTACAGCATAAAAACATACATCACTGACACATTTGGTTGGCAGATTTAAAATCTAGGGAGTCAAGGAGCAAGGTCAGTAGTCAGCAGTTTTCAAATGATTCAGTATATTGCCTCTGCAGCTTGCTTTCTTCAGAGGAAGAGCAAGTTTTGCCATGTGAAATGTCAGTTCAGAGCCAGATTACAGAAAGAGTTTGTCTTTGCTCATCTCTGTGTGAAACCATACAATCATGTCATTTCCACTTTTGTATTTACTGTTTGCGGTAGAGACTTATGGCATCCATTTCTTTCCTGTCTGGCTAATTTTAGGCAGGAATTTCAAGCGTTGGAGTGCAAAGCACTCATCCTCCCAGTATAAGCACTCACACGGATAGTTTTTGCATAGCTACTGGAAAAATAAGGCTGCTTCTTTATTCAATTTCAGCTAATTCATTTGGATATATTAACTTATGTCACATTAATTTTTGAGCAGTAGTTCCTCTGGTGCACACAAGCGGAAAAATCATTGTGGACTGAATACAGCAGGCTTTCCAGTGCTAAACACCTCTGCACCAAAGCGGCAGTCAAAAAGACAGCTCCACCACAGAAATGTCTTGGTTAGAGAACTGTCATTTACGAGCCAATTTTGCAACAGCCCCCTCACGCGCTTCAAAGAGAAGCCACGAAGGCACAGCGTGCATGTGCAGCAGCACGTTGTGGTTGGGGTGGGGTTTGGTGGTTAGGGTCTTTCCTCGGTATGTGGTTAAAGGTTAAAATAAGAGTCTTTATTTGATTAAGTGCACGTTCAGGGTGAGGCACTTCAAAAGGTGGACATGTGGCATGTAGTGTTAGTGCAACCCAATCGCCAGGAAAAGATGTTGCCATTGTATATTTTTAAAAGCCACAAACATATATAATGTTAACATTTGTGCACCGAAAATACATTTAATTTGTAAGTGTCTGTACCTGCTCCACTTCCTCAATACGCCTGACATGGTGGTGGTGGATGGCACATGTACCAAATCCAGGAATTTACTACCAAAGACTGATTTTTTGATTTTTAGGAATTTAACTGATTGGCCCCAGGATTGGTTAAAACAACAATTTTATCCCAAAAGTGACATTTTGACACCTTGTTCATCCCCTGATCTCCATGTTAGTCATTGGGACGAGGGCCAAAAGAAAAAAAAATCAAAGTGCAGTTAAACGTAGTTTCCCAATGCTGATTTCTATCCTCTAGGCAATGTTCATTTTGACAGGAAATTCTGACTTAAAGGTCCAATCAGCAATGTTGGGAAACTAGCTAGCAGCCTTTCGGTATAAATTATTAAACAGGTGACCCACGAGTAAACATATCTCACAACCTCACAGTTGTCAAGCTAGTATGTCTGTTCTTTTCTTACCTGTACCACATGTTAAATGAATATGAAATGCCTCTCCTCAGTCATCCTGTGGTTAGATTAGCTACAATTGCTAACTACTGCTATCACTGGTCTCAACTCCATGCAACTCCAACTCCGTGAGTACATGACCTTGTATACCTATGACATTGTAAGCTGTGTTTACTGGCATGTCACCTGTCCAAACATGTACCATGGACCACGACAACTCATGAGCTACGTGTTAAGCTCCCAACATTGTCGACTGGACCTTTAATTTTAGCCCTGTGACTAAAATGCCACCTGGTAGTATTGTAGTACTTTGATCTACTGATCTTTATCTTGAGCCTGATCTTAAACCTTGAACGTCTTGGTCTCATGTCAGTCCATTTTTACATGGTCTTTTCTAATTGTTTGACAAAATAGACTATGGTTTTAATTTGAAGACCACAACTGTAGGGGTATCATATTTATGGTGCATTTCTTAACGACATTACTGTAGTTTGAAAACAATTTTTCAAATTGTTTTTTTATGTCTAAAATATTTTGATAGTTTTCTCACCTTGCTCCTTATCCCACACCAATGTCCAACATTGGTCTCGACTAGTCTTGCATACTGAGGAATTATTCAGACAACAACCGAAGATTGACGTGTCTACGCCCGGGTCACGTCTGCGTCACTTCCGGGTCACATCCGCGAATGACCTGGAAGTGACATTCTCAGCGAATGTAAACATTGTGGTCCTTCTGTGCTGGTCCTGCAGCTGAGCCTTTTTCATTTTAAATACGGCTTCATTTTGAGTTTTTCATCATGGGACCTAAGAAGAATGATAGCGGGGACAAGAAGACGCATCATACGATCTCGCTGCGTGTGAAATGCGAGATAATACAAAAACATTCTCGTGGCATTCGAGTGACAGACCTAGTGAAACAGTACAACTGCAGCACTTCGACCATCAGCACAATACTGAAGCAGAAAGAAGCCATCACGTCTGTGAATCCAG
>JAQQAE010009379.1:0-14643 GCA_029823295.1 Pseudamia nigra
CTCTCAGTGGTTCTGTTGGGTTTACTCTCTGTATAGTCATGAGGTCTCGGCCTCGAATTGTGAAGCGCCTAGAGATAGTCGGTGATTATGATTGGCGCTATACAAATAAAAATTGACTTGAATTGAACTGAAGGAAAAGGCATAACCAAACATTTAATGATAGTGTTTCTGTAAGGTCTTTTTCACACCTAATAGTCTGACAGATTTGGTACGATTGCGAACCTGGTTCGATTGGCGTCGCAACCTTCGCTCGTCTGAGTTTGATTTTACAATGCACTTTGTCAAACAAAGCAAACCTTTTCAATTCCTCTGGTCATCGTTCGTGTGCCAAGAAGAACATCTGGTTCCTCATACCAAGAAAACTTGTCCTTTTCTTTCCCTGAACTGTCACTTCTTCTAACTGTGTTTTGTATTTTTAAATCTTGCCGGTCTAGTATTTTCACCTTTGTGCAACACGACCTCATGGGTGAATCCCAGAGCCTCTATTTCCTGCCATTTAGTTTGAAAAGTTAATTGTTCTTGCTAGTGCTTGTGAGCGGTTGTGATGTATTTTCAACTGACCATATTTCTATCAGAGCTTTTACCTCGTCCTCACTTCACTCTGACCACGAACCATTTCTCCCGGCTATTGTGCTACACGTTTGTTTTGGTTATGTTTACCCACAAAGCTTCTTTGATCCACACCAGAGTTTGATTGCACAAATTGGACTTTCTGAGCAAACAATCTAGAATTCAATTAAACATGGCTAGTGTGAATACACAGTCCAGTCACTCTGTGAAAGAAACTCATTTCAGCCACTCATATCTGCGATCTTGTTCTTTCAGTCACTACCCAGAGCTTGTTACCACAGGTGAGGTCTCGCTCTACCCCCTCTTCACCACAACGGACCAGTACATATGCAATAAAGCTGACTGACCAATCAAGCAGACAATCTCACAACTCTATCCTCTGTAAACTCTTGAAGAAAACCCTGAGATACTTAGGGCACATTTACACTGGCACTGTTTGGTTCACTTTAAATAAACTCTGGCCTGCTTCCATGGATAGTCCGCTTCGTTTGCAGCAGTGTGAACACTCACTCGGCCTCTGGCGTGGACCAAACAATCCGACTCTGGTATGCTTGAGAAGTGGGAGCACTGGATCGCTTGCAAACAGACTATCCAGCGGACCAAACAGAGGACCGGTGGGTGGGTAAGTCATAGTGCGCAGTTTATTTATGAAGGACATGATGATTCTCTCTTACATCTGATTTACAGACACATATTTGATGTTAAAACTTTAAAATTTTTGCAATATCGCTTGTCATCTGTGTAAACACAGCAGCATGTTATAGCGTGTTATAGCGGCAGCAAGATATCCAGCATGTTGAATGAACGCGCCGGTACTTGAGAAGAAAGTGACTGAGAATAGTGCTGAATTCTGCAGTGGTGACACAGGTCAACACGCTGAGTAGCTGCTGCTCATCCCGGGCAGCTTCTACTGAAAAACCTATGCAACACGTGCATACGTACATTTGCTGTAGCTTCATTGTTCACATGTGATGAAAGAGTGGCTGAATGGAATGGATTTCCGTTTTCGGTGCTGACCAATCTTGGTCAGTGGTTGCTTCAGGCAATACCACCCCAAACAAGCAATTAATGGAACTGCGTGAAATTGGAGGTTTGGTCTGCTTGAGTAAAGTACAGTGTGAAAGTGAACCAAACCAAATAAAAGTGTTAGATCTCTCCGCATTCCCTGCCCAATCGAACCGAGTGCCCCAAACTGTCCTGGTGTGAATGTGGCCGTAAACTCCTTCACTCGGGCCTGAAAACTCACTGACGCAGTGTGGGCATTCCACTGTTTCCCAGGTGAGAATCATGTCCTCACACTCCGAGGTGCTGGTCTTTATCACAGATGCTTCACAATCAGCTGCGTGGACGCTCCAGGTCACACTTTGATGAAGCCAACAGGACCACATCATCGCCACAAAACTGGATCCTGAAGCCATCAAGCAGGACACCTTGTATGTGCCCCTAACAGATTTGTCCCTAAGGTAATGGGAACGCTTGATTCCCTGACCTCCTTTGCTACATCCACTCTCAGGAACCTTGGGTGGCTTTTATTCAGCCTTTACTTTGAATACTTATGTTAAATCTCTGGTTCCTTCTTGTTTTTATCATCTAAGAAATATTGCCAAGTTGAGGTCTACGGTGTCACAGTCTGAATTAGAGATAATTATTCATGATTTTTTTTTCTTTGCAATTGAAACTCTCTGTTCACATCTTTAAAAAATGGGTCACCTGCAGCTTGTTCAGTATGCTGCTACGAGGCTTCTGACTAAGTCTTGCAAATGTCCATGTCACCCTGCTTTTAATTTCTTTGCATTTGCTCCCCATCTATTCCAGGGTCCAGTTTAAGATTCTGCTTTTGACATTCAGAGACTTACATGGACAATCTCCGTTCTTCATCCATGATCTTATACATCCATACACCACCAGCAGGACCCTGAGGTCGTCTGATCTGGGCCTGCTGGTTGTGTAGCATACAAGGCTTTAGTCATCTTATTCTATCGTCATTGTGATTTATTGTTTGCCCTTTTAGCATCTGGTTGTTATGCACTTTGTGGTTTTTATCTTGATACTGTAGGTGCTAAATAAAACTTGACTTACTTTTACACTTACATCCATGCCCTGGCTGCACCAACAAATATTGTCTGTAACAATTATGAACAGACTTGGTGACAAAGGGCAGCCCTGGCAGATTTCAACCTGCACTGGGGAAGAATGATTTACCAACAGCAACACAAACCAAGCTTTGGCACTGGTTGTACAGGGACTGAATGAGTGGTAGCAGTGGGCCACAAACCACATACTGTACTCTGGAAGCCCCCCTCAGGATACCCCGAGAGTCATGGTTGAATGTTTTGTCCAGATCCGCCAAACACATGTGGCCTGGATGGACAAATTCCCATGGGGGTTTGTCCATATTGGACAAACTCCCAATATGGATAAACCGTCCTGTGGGTTTGTCCACATTGGACAAACTCCCACAGTTGTTTGTCCAATATAAAGCTCTACACCCCCTGCTGGGGGCATAGAGCTTCATATTATTGTGTAATGATCATAATATAACACAACCTGACAAATTCTAATACGTGTTAATATATGTTAACACATGAGGAAATGCACTGGGATTCATAAAGCAGATGTGCATGTTTAATTATGTAAATTAGCTCGTAATCGTCACTTCCACAACACATTCACATGCCAGAGACGCAACAGAACACACAAAGGCAGAGGTTTGTTTTAGGGAATGGTTTGAAGGAAACTCTGAATGTTTAACACTCTGTTGTCTGAGTTTTTAATGCATAACCTTAGGCCTTTTCTACCTAAGTTTGTAAAGCGATCAAAAAATTATAAATATAATGAAGAAAATGGACAAAAATGAGCAAACTAAGCAACAAAAGGAAAGAAAATACAGAAAATAATCACAAAAAAGGAGCTAAATATGCAAAATTGGAAACATCATGAGCAAAAATGTGGTCAAAATTTGAAAAATCATTATAAACATATAATTTACATTACTATAGATTAATCTGCATATCAAAACATTTATTAATATTTTAATTACAGTACTTTGCTTGTTTGTTTATTAGATCCCCACTAGCTTTTGCAGCGCAGCAGCTATTCTTCCTGGGGTCATATAATTAACACAGTGACAATACAACATACACAAAACATTAACATATGTTTTGATACACACAATTACATTTCAAATAATACAGCACAGAAGACAAGCTCTGACTGAATCCATCATGATCAAACATAAGATTTCAACCCATGGACTGTGCATATAATTACCAAAATTCACTTTCAAATAATACTCTTTCAGTGCTATAGTCTGAATCATAATGAACCAAAAAGAAATCAAAATTACAAAACAGGCACCAAATCAATAAAAATTAACAAGATAATCAAGAAAATGAACAAAAAAAGGGAAACTAATCCACAAAATTCAAAAAATTGAACAATATATTAAAGCATATGAAAAATAATTAACAAAATGAATCAAGATGATAAAACGTGTACAAAAAAAATAACAAAACTTAGAAATATATTCCCTAATTCACAGAAATGAATATGAAATGAAAATAACAAAAGGATGAACAAAAAGGAACAATAACCAAAAAAATTCACCAAACTGAATTAAAAAAAAAAACAAAATATATGCAGAAATTAACAAAATAACTGATGAAATCAGCCAAATTAAAATTAAAAGGAAAAGGATGAACAAAAAATGAATAAATGTATCAACAAAATCCCCCAAAAATGTCAAAAATTATTAAAGCAACTGAACAAAAATCATGACATAATTGTCAAGATCACTGAAGATGAAAAAAAGAAAACAGAATTTTATAAAATTATTCTTTAAATGCACAAAAATAAATTAAAAAATGAACAAAATGAATGAAAATGGAAATAAATGAAAGAAAATTAACAAAACTTTGCAAAGCAATAGGCTAAATGAACAGAAGTTAATAAAAAAATTGAACTGGAAAAGAATAAAATCATAGCAAAAAGGAGCAAAAATATTCAATTGGATGAAAATAATGGACAAAAATCGAATAGAATGAGTCGAATGGCCCATGCAAACTAACTAAAAAAAAGAGAATAACACAAAATATGAACAAAATAACGTCACTGAGCGGCAAATCTCCTCCATAACCCTTGGGGATCAACACGTATGATACAGTACACTCTACAGATACTCTCCAACATTCCAAAACTCACATGTTGTGTTGACGAGTCCCATATCTGTCAACGTGAATAATGTCGCCTACAGATCACCGCGGTGACATTCTGCACATCTAAGAGGTTATTATGCATTCCTCCAAGACGGACGGGCAATATGGGCCCCCCCGCAGATCAAGTAGATCAAGGTCTGCAAACATACTCACATGCAACCTAACACCCACGAACAGAATTAACATAACAAACCTTGTCGGGGGGAAAAAAAAAAAAATTCTCACAAGACCCCCTGGCAGGATAATTGTCACCTTGCTGATGCAGAAGCTAAAATATAACGCACACAAAAGAAGTGGAGACAGAATACACCCAAAGCCAGACAGATAAAGTGACAAAGCTGCTGATGGATGGACAAGCGGGGCGAGTCAGTGAGGCAGACGAGAGGAGAGAGAGCCCAGGCGCACACACTCTGCATCTGACAAGCTGACAGACACAGTGCATGATATGCCTGGATCAGTCTCCGTGTTCTGTAAGGTTGCATTCACCAGATACAGCAGCATTCTTTAGCTCCGCAGACAGCACATAAACAGCACCCGGGCTGCATTGGTGTCGACATGTTTGGCCCAAAGCGACGCTATAGAGGGAGCTGGTGTCCAATGAGAACCGTTTAACACGGGGGAGATGAACAGAATTTGTGTCAACGGCCTGCAGGAATGTCACCTATCCACTGAATCACAAGTGTAGTTTGCAGAGGAGTGGAAGGGGGGGGGGTTGTCTCTCTCTTAGTTAGTAATGTGCATTTAACCAATAAAACAGGCGAAATTCATAGGTTCCTATTATTTTTCTCTGTAGAGTAGCGATATAGATGAGATACAACTGTTCAAATTTGTTGGCTCTAGCCCTTATAATAAAATTGCTACAGGTGAAAATTAATTTCCAACATTTATGACCCTGTGACCTTGACCTTTTGTCTCTGAAAACATAGCCACAGGTGTTAGTCCCAAGGTGAAGCTTTGTGCCAATTTTGGTGGTGCTAGCTTTATTTGTTTTTGGGTCAGAGCACACCATGAAGACCCTGGAACGGCTGCTTCTGCACCTAAACCCGTATCAAACATGCAATAGACCCTTCCAGTTTCCTTCTGGAATTAAGGTCAGTGCTTCTTATTACTATCTCAGAGATGCAGTACTACAGTGAAATTGCTTCCTTCCTGTCAGGTAGTCACTAATTCAGGAAACAAAGAAAGGGTCCACCTGCATTGCTTTGACACGGTCTTTGAGTATCAAGGGTTGAATTTTGTTGTATGTGTTTGAAACGTCAAAGAACATAAACGTCATTTAAGCGAAGTGAATACCAAATAAATGGTAGGGGTCTTTCAAAAGTCTAAGCCCCGTTTTCAGCCAGTATTTGCAGACTAAACATCAAGGTAATACTGACATACAAATACTTTGATGTACATCTGGACAAGATGGACACAGATACACTCAGCATCAGACATTGCTTATTTTGTTCATCTTATATTTTTGTTGTTGTTCAGAACCTTAAATTAAAATGAACGAAGCAAGTCCAGTCTTCATTCTTTCACATCTTACTATCTTCTGTATTTAAAATGCTATTATATATGGACTTATGTGCTGTAGTAATTGTAAATGTTACTGGTATATCAGTTTCTAATGTTTATTTTTCTAAGTTTGGTTCCAGTTTTGTTGCTCAATTTGCCTGTTTTGTTTCTTGTGATTGTTTAATGCATTTGTTTTTCCCTCTAAAGGCTGAAATTAATGCAAATGGACTTGAAATGTCCCAGAGCATGGAGAACAGTCCCTCCCCCAATATTCAAATTGAACTTACTCCCTTGAGTCTTTGTTTTGTAATGTGTCTTTCACCAGATGCAGCAACATTCTCTGGCACCACAGACTGTATAAACAGCACCAAGCCTGTATTGGTATCGACAAGTTTGGCCCAAAGCGAAGCAAAAGAAGGAGCTGGTGGCTGGTGTCCAAGCAAACCAATGGGAATCTTTAAACACAGAGGAGGGACGAGGAGGGGGGGGCGAAGGCAGAAAAGAATTTGTGTCAGCGCCCTGCAGAAATGTCACATACCCACTGAGTCAATGTTTAAAGGAGGGAGAAGAAACTGGCACATTTATTTTTCATTCCGTCAACACTCACGCATTGTTGCATTTTTCATGATGCAGTATTAATGATTTTTTATAAATTGATAGCCTCTTGGCGATGTCAATCACTATGATCCCCATCAGTTTTATCCCATTTTTTTTTACTTCTACGCTTCATTTCAACAGAGCATCCAAACAAAATCTTTAGTTTTTCCAAGGTAATGACTGTACTCGACAGGCAAAAATATTATACGTTACAGTATGTCTGATCTTTTATCACACCATCGGTGAAAAAAGGAAGCAGTCTGGAGTTTGCGTGGTGCTCCACACCAATGCAAGATCTGTTAACTGCAACTACGTATATTCTAATTAGGGTGAAAAATATCAGGTGCAGGTAATAACATACAGTATATATGAGTCTGTGGTGTATGGGTGAAAATGGACCTCGATGCTGATATTGAGGCAATTTATTGGGATAACATGACATTTGTATTAAAATAAAATCTGATATCAGTGTCAGTACCTCTATAGCTACTGTGCAGTTGTAACTTGAACGTTGTTCTTTTATGAAGCAAGTCTAAAAGAGTTGCTTATTTCAGCAGAGTTATCTGTAATGTGTTCAAGTATATGATGAATGAGTAATTCACATATGTTTCCTTGTTTTTGAGGGGTCACCACAGCAAATCATTTACTTCCATCTGATCTGACTGGACTAGAAGATGTGCATGACTATTTTGGCCAAGGTTTTACATTTTATGTCAGTTTGCTTCCTGACACAACCCTCCCTATTTGTCCAGACTTGGAAGCAGCAGTAGAAATACACTCGTTCCTGACTCCTAGTGAGCGTTCGATTAATAATGACGTGTGCATGAGTAATCACCTGTGTACAGTCAAAATGCAGGCACAATGCAAGTCCACCACCAACAGCTTGTTATCATGCTCTGTACACAGGTAGTAGTCATGGCAAACAACATACTTATCAGTAGCGGACGTTCTGACACTAATGATTTTGATCATCATATTCCTCACACTATAGATCTATTTGACGTAATACACTGCTTAAAACTTTTTCAGTACATACAGCGATAAATTGCACAGACAACCCAACAACCAGGCTACAGTCGATGTACACTACACTACCCTCGACTGCCGAAAGGTGAGGTAGTCGTACCAGAGTAGAGCACACTCCCTGAGTGGTTACTCAACCCGTTCATAATTTACTTGGTTACCTACACGGGTGTAAAACTGCAATAATCGAATGCACGCCTCCTGGTTGGATTCAGTATCACAAACCAGGAAAAGTAACAAAATGGCCATCCTACAGTAGGAATTGCTGGTATTGTTGGCCAGGTCTGGTTTGCTACAAGAGCATCAGGGCTTCAGTTCCCTGTAGGAAATTGCCATATGACAGCAAAGTGTGGAGAAAACATTCAAAATGTAAGTTACATTTGATGATATTTGTATCTTTTCAGGTGGTAACAAAAAACTCTTTTGTACGGGTCCGCATAATGTCTGCTTACTCTGTGTTTTCCTGATGTCCCTGAACTACTCTTGTTTCTCACATGTTTGTACATTGAACCTCGTCATCATCCTCTGAGCTTCATTACAACTTTCTAGCATGGGTCAGAATCAAACAGTGGGTCCGGTTGGATTCGGGTGGGAGGATGTTTCACATAAAACAGCATTGCTTAGTTTGTGGTAAAAGTTACTTATCGAAACCATAAATACCACAAATACAACAAGGATAACAGCATAATGTACAAATCCAGCAACAGAAGCCTGGACCCTGTTCATAGCCTGGTATTATATGTAGCCTATTAGTTTAAGCTACTTTCTTTAAGTTTAACGACTTGATCCTTTCACTTTGGCCAAATTGTCTGAGGACACACTACACGACTTTAACAGTCACAACCATCCATCATCCATCCATCCATTTTCTACCCCTTAATACTTGCAAGGGTTGGGGGGGGGGTGATAACAAATTTTGAAAAGACTTGGACACACAAAGACTGGATGTCACACCTGTAATGACTACGCCTGATGAGGGATCACAGGTGTGATTTGTCAAAGCACCTGAACGCATCAAACTCACAAGAGCAACCATGTCATACGACAGCAACCGTTTAAAGGGTAAACAAGCACGGATGATGAACGGCTGGTTGTTTGTGCAGCTGTCCGCTCTGAGAAATCCAAGAAGAAAAAACAGGTAGGGCAGTTTTGAAATTCTTACCATTTCCTGCCGTCTTTGTCTTCTGATGCCATTTCCTGTGTCCCGTCTACTTTTAGTCATTGGCTGCTGGCCACACGTGTTTGCAGTCGGGTGGTAATCAGAGAACACTACGCAACTGCATCCAGAGATGTTTGATTGACTGCGGCTGAGGACGGGTCTGCTCCCCTCACACACATGCCAATTCAAGTCTTTACACCGCACACACGAACAGATTTCTGTGCCAGCTAGCGATGCCGACCGTCCCCAGCTAATGCTGACCGGTGCAGACTCTGTCCAACTGTGAATCGTGGGTAAAATTAGATGAAGATCGTGTGTCTCCAGCTATACTAAAATCACATCTAACAACCATATTACTTTAAACAGCTCAAGCCTCAGTACAAATGACATCACACTTTGATTATTTAAACCAAAATCTGTGGAAAAAGCTTCTGATTCATACTTTGCAACATGTGAAGTTTGCATTTAATTTACTTTCCTCTTTTTGTAAGATGTCCCTCAGCTTGTTATATCAGATGAATCTGTTTTATCTCTTTGTGAATCAAATTGTCCCTGCGATTTGAAAAGGTGCTGAAGAGATGAGGCCGTGGAGTTTTCATTCTCGCTGACTGACAGATTAATGAATGACAGAGTGACAACACGATTATGTAACTGCTAAAAGACTATCTGGCTTGTTGGCCCACTTATCTCACTATCCAAAACACTCAGTGACTGAGTGAAAAGGGGCCGGCCGTCTCGCTGACTGACTCCTAATCTCGCTTATTAACAAACCGGCTGAGTGTCGAAGTGACTGACTGACTGGCTGACTGACTTATTAACTGTCCGTCTCACCCCTCTGGCTTAAGGATCTTCATCTCATGTGGACGGGTTGATCCAGATTGACGAGG
This sequence comes from Pseudamia nigra, assembly GCA_029823295.1. Taxonomy (NCBI): domain Eukaryota; kingdom Metazoa; phylum Chordata; class Actinopteri; order Kurtiformes; family Apogonidae; genus Pseudamia; species Pseudamia nigra. The sequence continues at coordinate 9,951 of JAQQAE010009379.1, forward strand.
TGAACTAATCCATGTAGTTTGGGTCAAAGCGTTTGAGCCTCTGCGGGCTGGAAGTCACAGAGGGCAAAGGGAGCGAACCGGGAAAGCTGGCATATAGATTGCTTTGCAGCATCTCTAATGAGTAATTAAACACTTGAATGGAGTCCAATTAAGATACACACTGTGTCTGCATGCACACACACACACACGCAGGCACACATACAGATGACTCCACATGTCGATGCACAAGTAAACATCAGCATGTAAACAAAATCAAAAGGCACGCATAGGGAAGCATGCTCGGTCATATTAATAGCAGCTTGCCTATGAGTAAGTCAAAAATAGAAACCCACACACATACGCACGCTATATGCAAACACACACATATACGAGTCTCGAGTCACCTTAAGTGGAGCCATATGTGCTGAATGGTTTACTTGACTCTCTACACAGTGAAGGTCACTGCAGGTCTGGCTCTACCGTGGGTGTCTGTCTTGTTTTCTCTCTCTCTCTCTCTCTCTCTGGCTGTCTCTCATCTCCGTTTCCCCTTGAGCTGTTTTCTCACCCACACCGTGTCCACTTTGCTTTCTGTCAATCTTTCATTCTGTCACTCAGTCTCACTTCAGTCTCAGTGCCAAATCAAAGCTGCAAAAAAAAAAAAAAAAAAAAAAAAACCAAGAAAAGTGCAAACCCTTAAAAAAGTTCTGACTGAGGCATGTTTACCACGGTGTTACATCACCTTTAGTTTTCATTACAATCCTGGTAAGTGGATGTGCAAGTACAATTTTTGTCCAGTCTTGCTGTTTACAAGACTAGTGTCTGATTTAATTCCTCTGGACGTCCGCACATGTTCAACGGGAGACAGATGTGGACCGAAACCGGGCCGTCAAACACACATGCTGTTGGAAGCGGTGCAGGATAAGGCCTGGCGTTGTCCTCATGAAGGAGCTGGAGACTTCAAGGAAAGGTGTCGACCTGACGGAGTATATGCATATCTGTAAAATTCATCCTTCATTGTTGCAGCTGTGGTTGTTTTTTTTTTTTTTTTTAAAGGATTGGAAACAGAAGATGCAAAGGTCCAACTCAGTCTGACTCTGCCGGCTGGTCGAGTTACCACATCGACCTGTCAATCAATTTGCTGTAATGTAATAATAACGAAGCAGAAAGTTAAAGAGGGACCAGATCTCTTATTACAGGGTCCAAATAAAATGTTTGAGACCATGAAGACTCATTCAGAGAGAAGTCCAGTGTAACTCTATGGGAATCAGGGCTTGAAAGGTGCCCCAGCAGCCACCGGTGGCATCAGAACTACGGTAACTTACTTCTGCATCAGCCTCACTGTACAGCCCCAGTCATTGCCTACTGGATATGTCACATTCTATTCTATTCTATTGTATCTGCAGGTCAAGCATGAAGACACTAATGCACCTCCAGACCATCACAGGGCTCATACTTTTCCCCAAATATGGAGTCATCAGACCATGCCACAGGTTTCCACTGACTTCCAGTCAATCTGAGAAGAGCTTGGATCCAAAGAACTGTGCACGGTTTCTAGGCAGAATAAATTTAGTTCTTCCTCTTTGCGTATTACAGTTTCAGGTTGGATTTCGGATACAGTGGTAAGCTTTATTAAGAGACAACGGTTCTCCAAAGTCCTTCTGAGCCCATGTGACTGTAGTTTCTGACTTTCACTAGCACACAAACACCCTCTACTCCGATCTCCAATCGACTTACTGTATGAAATTGGTTCTTTATGTGCAGGAAGCACCAACCTGAACACCAACAGGACAATCACATAAATGCTTTAAGGGCCCACGGTGTAGACAGAGGCTGTCTCTACCTTAAAGTAACCTCAAAGACACAGTAGCCAGATTTATGATGAGACAGAGTGCTGCGAGTCTAACAGTGGATAGATAAGGCCTCAAGGCAGACCCAGGAAAGGGGAGTTAAGATAGCCTTGAAACCACCTGTCCTCTCGACTCTATCTATACGAGATGCACTCCTTCTATGCCGGAACTATAAGTGACATTGATGACGGGAAGACGGTCACATAAGGGACATGACCACAGGGTTGACATTTTATCACACTGATGTTTTTGTACTGTGTGTATATGAGAATGGTTTAGTTGTGACCACAACACATTTATTTAGTGCAGATGGAAAAAGACTGAAATTTTTTGCAATATTGCACTGTTGGTTTTGAACGAATGACAACTCAACGAGCTCGGTCACAACCCATCATTGCCGAGTGTAAGGGCACCTTCACGCCTAAAAAACATGATGATGAACTGAGATGCAACAGATGAGACATAGAAAATAATATGTCTCACAAAAATGAATGTCAAAAAATGCATTTTTATGAAAATGACCAATATTCAAGTGTGGAAATAAAAAAAAAACAAACAATTGAAGCGAGCATGCACTGGTTTTCTGTAACCGAAAGCTGAAGGTTTGCTCTTTCTTTTGATATGTTCACTGTCTTTCTCCTCTTAAAGAAACATTTTCTGTTGGTCTTCAAATATGAGTCAAAATCTTCAAAAATGCTTGCGGAAGCTGGAAACTTTTTCATGGAATGCTGGTGGTGAACGAGTTAAGGACTGGATGATGGAAAGGTGAATTGCCTTATGGGGATGAATAAAGCGGTTTGAGTTTTAACCTGAATTTGAATTTAAAATTCAATTGAAATTGAACTGAATTTAAACGACTGGCCTTATGTCCAACCAAAAGAAGTAGCCTTGGTCTGGTATTAAGTTATTTTAAAACATAATGAAGTTAGTCTGTAAAAATATCACTAACCTTTCCATTTGCAAATTTGCCAAGTATATTCACACTTTTCAGATTTGGATTATTTAATTGGATCTTAGAAAATGCCCTGACTTCTTTAGAAGTGGTTCTGAGACGTTCCTCACCCGTGAAACAGCGGCATTTTACGGTTTGAGCAAAAACCGAACAATTGCTCTTACCTGATGAGGGGAGTAGCAGAGTGTAGTTCGATGCGGATAAAACTAGGACATGCTGCACAGTGTGTGATTCGACTGTCGGGAAGACAAAAGCGTTTGTTGCTGTTCTGACAGAAAAGATGGGTCAAAAAGCCTGTAGCAGTCATTTGTAACCATTTTGGACGACAGACCTGCCAACGAGGGCGCTGCATCAGAAAACACTAAGCTGGACGCTGGAGAAAAACAACCCGTTCTATGCTTCAGAAACACAACAATAAGGCTGTACAAACCACATCTATTAATCAGTTTCTTAAAAATGAGAAAGAAAACATACACAGTGCAAAGGAAAACAATGTACTCCCATCATTTTCCCCCGCTTCATTTTTCATTTGGGGAAATGTCTTGCCACATATCAAAAAGTTTCTTGCTTTGAGTTTTTACCACAAATCAGAAAGGAGTACTGCTGTGTGTCTCCTCTCTGTCTTTCTATATTCCTGTCTCCCACTCACCACATCTTGGAGTAATCCCACGGCACCCAAACCCTCTTTTCTCATCTTCTTCCCTGCCACTGATCTCCCAAAATTCCACCCCCCGCAACCCCCTCGCCTTTTCTTCTCTCCTTCAAAATTCTCTCCTCTACAATGTTGCATTTCCAGCTGCACTCGAAACCAAAAAAAAAAAAGATTCCTTGGGCTTCATCGCCATCTTGGTGAGATAACGAACACGTTTGCAGATGCTCTTTGTAGGATCGTGCTCAAATAGTTTGCATAGGCTCTTTGCGGCGTTGCCAAAGGTGTTAAAAAATTGAAATAACCTAAAAAAGCACAGCATGATGCTCTTATATCTTAGTTTTGTCATTTTGAAGCTTTGAGTGATTTTTCCCCCCTCCACTACACAGATTTGCTCGTAGAAATACATTCTTTGCACCTTCCTTCAACTTGTTTCATGTCTAAGTACACACACCTATGTTAGGAATGACACGTTAAAATGAATTTGCATCAAGCGGTAATGTCATTATTCTGTCATAGGTCGATGATCACGCTGACTGACAGAACTCGTAATAATTCAGCATCAAAAAACTGCAACTCCAAACCGTGTCACTCACACTAACTCATACTGTACCATTTCTATTATTTGTTTCGTAGCTCAGTCTGCAGAAAGAATCACCAAAGCGATGACTTAGGACGAGGTGTTACGATCCCACTTGATTGAGCACGGTATTCGCTTGGGTAATTGATATTAAATGACATCGGCGAGTAATATTTAGTGACATCTAGTAGAAAACTTGCAGAATGCACCTGAGTACTTCACACCTGATATCATGAAATGTAGCTTTCTGTACCAAGTGCTTTTCTGTGCTATGGGCACCCATAAGGAACTGGTGCTGGTAAAGACATCCTGCAAAGAGCTTGTGTCAAGAAAAGCATTTGCATGGACCGTCTCCCAGAATAGAGGGGGTCATGACCTATCCATCTCTGATGTTCTAAGCAGCCAAAGTATTGTAAAACCATGAATAGACGACATGCCACTCTTCAGTGATGGTCTGTCTGGGAGAAAGAGGATAAAAGCGTACTGAAAGGGGGGCTCTTCATCAGATCTGAATACGACACAACTTTTTGCGTGCAAGCTTTATTCTGCGTGTGTGATTAATGAATTCATTCAGGGGTCTCAAATTCATGCGATGGACAGCCAAGACCCTGCAGGTTTTCTGTCCAACCAGTCACTAAAGCAGGTGATTTCACTGATCAGAAATCGGGGGGGAGGAGCTAATGAGT